>JAFBJS010001059.1:46649-67394 GCA_016785265.1 Paraplagusia blochii | reverse complement strand
GGACATCAGGGAGGCCCCCTCAGTGGACTGCTTCAAGCAAAAGCTTAAAACTCACTTCTATAAAATTGCCTATCCATAGCTCTACTAGCCCTGGCAGAGGGCTCCCAGGGAGGCCGTTGGTTCTGCCTGAGGTTTCTTCCTACAAGGGAGTTTTTCCTCACCCCTGTGCCTCCAAGGGATTTTCATACACTATGGCCCCTCTACTCATTGACTTTCTTCTTTTTTTTTTTTTTTTTTCCTGTAAAGACTGTACTTTGATGCTGTAAATGTTCTAAATGTTCTCTGTTCAAGCACATTGAGCTACATGCCTGTATGAAATGTGCTCTATAAATAAATAAACTTAAAAATAAAACTTAAATGAGTCATCTTTTAGCAAAGATCAAAACGGGGAATGTTACGGTTTATTATTTGCTGTGCAATAAGCTAATTATCAAAATATTTATAATCCATGCTTTACCGTAAAATTACTTAAATTGATAGTAATAATTTACTTTAATACATGAGGTCCTTCCAAGCAAAAGATCCTGACAGTGGTCAAAGAATGCTCAACTATGGTAAAACTTAAGCTGGACTCCTTACATTGATCTTTTCTTTGTCAGCTCTCAAAGTTGTAAACTAGGGTTAACCATCAATGAGTTAAGTGCCCATAGAGAGTTGTAAATTGGGACCAATCATCTGTGAGTAAAGGGCCAGAGATGCTGTTAAAGAAAGATGTTGTTTAAAGAAGTGTTGGTGGAGGGCACCACATTGGTTTACTAAAGGGAGCCCAGATTATAAGGAGTTTAGGTTAACCATTGCCCAAGAAGAAGATCCTGGATCAATGAGAAGGTCTGGAGAAGTTCACACTGACCTACTTATAAACCTTGGTAGAATCCTGTGTAAAAGTACTTCTGCATTAGCTATACTACTCTTTGTACTACTTGTGTGACTCCTTGCATCAAAACTTCTTCTACTTCTTCTTTTCGGCTTATCCCGTTTTTCAGGGGTTGCCACAGCGAGTCAACAATTTCCATCTCACCCTGTCCTCTGCATCCTCAACTCCAACCACCTCCATGTCCTCCCTCACCGCATCCATAAATCTCTTTGGCCTTCCTCTTCGTCTCTTACTCCTTGCATCAAAACAATGATTGATAATATAATATACGCATATGTACTAGATTGATGGATGCAAAGAATGTTATACCAATGTGTATATGCGCCAACTGACACTCGCCTGCTCTGGGGTTCATTTTAATAAGTTTAATAGTTTTTTTGTGGAAATGCAGTTGCATCTGCATTAGTGAGGTCAGAGTAAGGAGGGGAGAAACTTTGTCTTAGATTGAGGAGTTTTGTTCCGTCCAGCCAGACTGGACAGATAAGGGCTCTCTGACCTGGGCAGAAAGTTTCAGATCAGTGAATCTAGAATGGACACTTTTGGGAGTCATAAATACCACCTGCTACTTGATGTGTACCAGCCAATCAACCATCATCATAACACACATTGTACTTACACTTAAAACTTACTGAACTTACTTTGTTTGTATTGCGGGAAACATGTGACCTCCTGGCTGTGATGTAGGCAAAGGGGTATAAAGACTTATGTTCGGGAACAAGGAGTCAGTCAATGCTCCTGGTAATGAGACCTGAGTAATCGGCAGGCAGCTAGGTAGAGCCCTGACTCCAAAGCTTGGTAGCATAATTTACTTTTTGTTTTTAGCTTAAACTCTTTAACTGTGATTACATTACTGATCAGATCATAAACATTCTATTGCCAAAATTCTGATGTTTTTGTCTGTTGTTGGAGAAAAACTAGAACACGTTTTACAAAACGAACACAGATTGGAATAAACTATACTACCTGGGTAGTAGAAATTTGGGGTTATTTTATTTTGATGTTTTTTGATACAGCGCTCTGAAGTTTTATTGTCTGATTTGGAAATATTTTTTGTGTGACTTAACTAAAGGTATATATTGTTATGTTAACAATTTAATCAATGCCAGCTGTTTTCAACAAAATTACTGTCAATTATTTTATTCTTCCTCCTTGAAAAGTTCCTTAGAAAGGGAAGTGTTGGAAAAATTATAATTGTTATCCCATATTTGTCATATTATTGTCGGATTCATTATATTATTTGCCTTCACTTTATAAGGAAAATATCTGCTGCTTGCCTTTACCTTGATTTTGCTGTTCACCTTGTTTTTCATTTTCTTAGAGAAATAACTGCTAAGGTTACATACATCACCTCTAAAAGCTGAACATTAACTCACTTACCCTGATAATGATCGCTAAACTTTGAAAGCATTGGGCCACATTGCAACAAAGTTATTTAAAGCATTGCGCCACGTTGACGCAATGCTTGCGAAAAGACGGAACAGAGAAGTGCACAACAGAACGACCCGGGAATCGAACAGATGGTGCCATCTCACATTCTCATGAGAAATCTCATGTTTTCTCATGAGCTAAATTTGAACCGTTGTCTTTGTCTAATTTTTAAGGAACTGGTGCATGTTTTAGGTTGTTTGAACCTGACATTTTATTGGTCCATCGAGACGGATTCCAACATACCCGAAGGATCCAGCAGGTGGACTGAACTTCAGTGAAAGACTGTGGCCACAGCAGAAGACCCTTTTTAAGGGACTGGACTTCAACTGCCTTTTGGGTCCCAACGGTTGATGGAAATCCAGAGGAAGACAACGGTGGTGAGTAGGTTTTTAATTTAAAAGGAATGAATGTAAAATGATTGTCGTGACTTAAAGAAAAAAAAAAAAAGAGGGAAAGACAGTTAAACTCCGTAGGATGAGTGGAAATCCTCTGTACTGAGACAGTTAAACTTCCGCGGGATGGCGGAATCCCCTGTCTATAAATAAGTAAATGAAGGTGGAGGACCAGAAGGTCCTTGAAGCCCTTTAAGACTTAAAACCTTGTGGATACTAGTCAATGACAGGTAAAGAAAGGAAAAGATAAAGAACACGTGAAAATATATATAATTTTTTTTTCTTTCTTTCTTAAGTTCACAACAAACCATTGTGATTGTGAGTGTGAAAGGATTATTAATATCACTAGGTATTAATAAAAATACCAAGACAGTGGGACTGAAAGTGATAAGGCCCTTGTGGATGCATTAGGCAAGACTCTACACTCGAAAGAGTTGAAGTGAGAGATACCACAACGGAAGATTAATTATCACCCCACTGAAGAAATTCTAGTCTATAGGACACCCTAGGTGCATAAAAGACTGGACTAAATTTAACAACAAAAATTGGTAAAATGAGCAGTAAGTTAAGGCCTAGAGGTAAACTAAAATGTAATAATTGGAAATTTGTCGAAAAACAACACCCAAATAAAATCCAATCTTTAGATAAATTGATAACTAAATATGGATTTAATGGTCGACTAAACTCACAAAAATAAGAGAACTACAGGATAAAATTAAAGAAAAAACAAACAAAAAAAAAAATTGAAAGAAATTACATGCGGACACTGATGTTTGGAAACAGATAGCATTAAGACGAGATGAGGTAAAGTAAAAAGGGAGGAGAAAGAGAAACCGTTAATGTTTTATAGAAAAGAGGATAATGAGACAGGAACAGTAAGTAGGCAAAACAGAGCAGCACAGATAGAGGAAATGGACGTAGAAGAAAATCAGGGAGCTGTGAGAGGTGTGAATAGGTTGTATACTTTTTTACCCGAAAGCCCATCACCACATCTTTACCCACCACCTGAATATGAGTCTGCAAGCCCTCAAGGACCGTGGATGAGATCCCGTTGTGAAGGTACGAAGGAAGTTAAATGGTCTAAAAAACTTGGAGCTGTTTTTTCACCTAGTCCATTAAAGGGATCATTGGATAAAAATTGGTGCTAGACTAAGAGATAATATCTATGTATGTCCTGAGGGAAAACCTATTTTACCAAAAATACCATGTAGCACCATTGTGCTACACATGTCAACAGGAGGGATGGTAGGACAAGTACATTGATATTATACAACCTATGGATTCGACTTGTATTCAAAAAATTTTTGTAAGAGCATGCTTAACGGGGAAATCTGAGACTCCTGTGTAAATACATCTACTAATGCACATGGACACATCGTCAGTGATGTTCCTGGAATCGTTGGGTGTTTCGGGTCTTTCAACATCATACACCCTCCTCCAGGTTACCCAGCCAGGGCTGATCAGACCCCGGCTTGTGTCCAGTTGGCATGCTAGCTACCATGACTCCATGGCTCTCCTCTCTTGAGCCACAGCCAGCCTTGAGGACCTCTCTGTCGCTTCGGTGGTGTTGTGGATGACTCTCCTCCTGTGTTGTCCGACGATGCCCAGATATCCCAGAGCGCTCGCATAGGACCGGGCTGCAAAGCCCCTGCCCCTCCACTGGAAGGCATTTTGCCCTCCATCCTGCTTGCTGGCACTCGTTGACCAGTTCCGAGTACTTGGAGAGCTTCCTCTCAAAAGCCTCTTCCAGGCGGTCTTCCCACGGGACGGTTAATTCCAGTATTATCACTGATACAAGGACAATGTCAGGACGGAGGGTGGTGGTTGCGATTTGACCAGGGAACTTGAGCTGTTTTTCCAGGTCAACTTGCAGCTGCCAGTCTCCCGCAGAACGCAGGGTTCCTGCTGGTGTTCTTTAGCTGGAGCCGCCAGCTCCCCAGCCGTGACAAAGCCAATGTGGTTCTTGTCAGGGCGGAGCTGCTTACCCTAACCAACCCTGTGCTGAGTGCCTCAGCGATGGTCTTCAGGACTTGGTCGTGCCTCCATCGGTAGCGCCCTTCTCCTAATGCTGTGGTGCACTGTTTTTCCAGGTCAACTTGCAGCTGCCAGTCTCCCGCAGAACGCAGGGTTCCTGCTGGTGTTCTTTAGCTGGAGCCGCCAGCTCCCCAGCCGTGACAAAGCCAATGTGGTTCTTGTCAGGGAGTGCCTCAGCGATGGTCTTCAGGACTTGGTCGTGCCTCCATCGGTAGCGCCCTTCTCCTAATGCTGTGGTGCAGCAGCTTAGGACGTGTTCTAAGGTGCCCCTCTTGGAACACAATGGGCAAGCTGGTGACTCTGCTAAGCCCCAAGTACGCAGGTTTGATGAACTAGGCAGTACATCGTACACTGCGTGGACAAGAAATTTAATGCGATGAGGCTAAGCTTTCCAGATGTCAGTTCCAGCATTAGCCACCTTGGGATCGCTGGAATCCCTGTACAACACCACCTCTCTGGCTCTGGTTACCTTGAACTCCTCCTCCAATGACTTGAAGGGCAGCTGCAGTTTGTTGTTGCGTCCATGGAGAGCAATGCTGCTAAGGCTCTTTGGTAACCCCAGCCATCTCCGGAGGTGGCTACTGATTTTCCTCTCCAAGGTTTCTACTGTGGAGAGTGGGACGGCATAGATGAGAAGCGGCCACAGGATCCTGGGGAGGATGCCATGCTGGTAGACCCAAGCATTGAACTTTTCAGGTAGACCAGACTTGTCCACAGACTTCAACCAGACATCCAACTCACCACAAGCTGTCTGGATGGATGCTGCATCTTTGAGAGAGCTGTCAAACATCTTGCCCAGACTCTTGACTGGCCTCTCTGAGATTGTAGGGATGGCTGCACCTGCGATGTTGAAGCGGAACTTGTCTTCTACCTTCCCTTTCTTGAGCACCATCGACTGAGATTTGGCTGGTTTGAAGCTCATTCGGGCCCACACCATCATCTTCTCCAGCCCCTTCAGAATCCACCAACATCCAGGAACTGATTCTGTGGTGACTGTTAGGTCATCCATAAATGCCCTGATTGGTGGCTGTCGTTGTCCAGAGCCAGGGGCCCTCTACACTCTGGCTCAGCAGACTTGGTGAGCATATTCATGGCCAGGGAGAATAGCGTCACAGAGATAGTACACCCTGTGATGATGCCAATCTCCACCTTGTGCCAGCTGGAAGAAATTGCTCCTGAGGAAACCCTCGTGCTGAAGTTGTTGTAGTAATCAGCGATAAGGTCTCTACATCTGCTAGGCACATGATGTTTCGCTAGAGTGAGCTTGACTAGCTTATGGGGTATGGAGCCGAATGCATTGGCCAGGTCGAGCCATAGCACTGACAAATTGCCCCTCTGCTCTCTGGCCTCCCGGATAAGCTGCGTCACTACCCCTGTATGCTCCACACAGCCTGGCATCCCGACGCGCCACCTTTCTGAACTGTGTCGATGTAGGTGTTTCTAGGCAGGTATGAGCCCAGTCTCTTGGCAATAGTGCTGAAGAAGATCTTTGATTCAACGCATAGGAGGGAGATGATGCAGAACTGGTGAAGTTGGGTTCTTCCTTTGAAATCCATACTCCTTCGGCCCTTCGCCATTGCTCTGGTATGTTCCCCTTTCTCCAGAAGACTCTCAGAATTTTCCACAGTCGCATAAGCATTTTGGGACAGTTCTTGTACACTTTGTACGAAGTGCCGCTTGGTCCCGGAGCAGAGCCTGCTCTAGCTTTATGGACAACCTCCTTGATCTCCATTAGCCTCAGCTCCGACATGTCAAACTGCTCCTCTGGTTCAGGGGGATCAATGAGGATGTTGCAGTCTACCAGCTCCATATCTCTTCTGGGGTCGCCGCACATCTGTGAGAGGTGTCGATCAATGTCCTCACTGAAAGAGGTAAGTTTGTCACTCCGTTTCTGGCCTAGCAGGTCTTTTGTGAACTTGAAGGGGTTCTCAATAAAGGCTGTTCGTTTACAAGCCCTCTCACGTCGCCGCCTCTGATGCCACTCTGCTCGGCGTAGGACCCTTATCCTCTTCCGGCGGATGGCCATCAATTGGGCTAGGCCAGATCGCTCCTCTTCTCCTGCCTCCTTATACTGACGCTTCAGCGCTCTCTTCTCCCTTATGATGAGGTGGATCTTCTCTGCTCTGTGGTTCCTTGCATAGGATGTTCCTGAGCTTTTCTTCTGTTCTTCACCGAATCGTTCTACCGCTTTGCCGACAATGATTGCCGTCATGGCTTGAAACTTCCGCTCCGCCTCTCCTTTTGACATAGTCTCCAGGTTTTTGTCCACGTCATCGTCAAACTGCTTCCACAGTGAAGTCATGATAGCTGCTGGCCACTTTATCCGCTTCCGCTCTAAATTGATGCTTGAGGAGCGCAACGACAACACTTGGAGGTTCCGAGCACTGTGGGGTGACTCCGGGCAAGGCCCCTCCTGCATCTCACCAGGTGGAACACCTGTGCCTTGTGTTGCTTCTGCTCCCCCCAAGCACTTCTTCGTTGCTTGGTGGATTTTCAAGCCGCGCATGTTCTTGCAAACCTTTCCACAAATACACTGTGAGCCCGTTTGTCCATTGCTTAATGTTACCAATGAATCCGTCCTGTTGGGATGCTCATCCTCCTTATATCTCCCAGCAAGAAATTCAGCTGGTAGAGCCTGGTGATTTGGTCTTGGTGAAGAGCATCAAGAAAAAACATTGGCATTCACCCAAGTGGGAAGGATCTTACCAGACTTTGCTCACCATACCCACAGCAGTCAAAATAGCAGAAAGATCCACTTGGATCCATTTGACACATTGTTAAAAGATCATCTAATTTGAATAATAAGAAAAAGAAGACCAAACAAAATCTGATAATAGTGTAAATTTAAATGAATAAAGTCTAAAAAAGACTTGAAAATTCTGCTGAAATTACTCCTGAGTGGTTGCAGTGTGCAATTAGATGCTGGGGACTTTCTTTTTCTTTTGTTTTGCTTTTTCTATTCATTTGGTGCCTTTGGAAACCTCCACAAATTAAAAGCAACAGCTCTGTAACACGTGGTGAACGATCAACTCAAGATATCCAGATAATTTTCATACAACAACATGACGATTTTTTATGTTATTTTAAACACAATCGGGGAAAACTTACACTTACTTCTGTCAATAGAATTACAACCATGTGAGGGGACCACAAGAAAAACAATTTCTACACATGTACCAAACATGCGAACAGCAACTAAATATTGTTCTAGTATTGAGACAATACCAAGTCCTCGATAATATGATAACAAGAAAATTACTTTGAATTGTACTTGGAAAAGAAGGAACAGTCTATTGTAAATGTGTCACCTTTCCTCAAGGCACTCAAGAAATAGAAGGTTCATTCAATTGTGATAAACCTTTAGCCATTTGACTACTTATTGAGTCAAATACATTGACCCCTTAACTACCCAAATAATACCATCTAGTACTCCAACACCTTTACGTACTCCTCAACTAATAAATGTAAATTAAATTGATTTAAAAGATTCAAAATTAAATTCATTTAGGACTAAATGGAATAAGCAAGGGAATTGACTAATTGGATCTCGCTGAGATGAGTACCCTTATAGTGCACATTGACAAATTTTACCCGATGGTTTCTCAACATGTTTGCTTGATTGACTGCATCTTTCTGTCCATGATAAACAGGAACTTTCAGTACATGAACCAGGTGTGGAATATACAATGCCCCAAACCCTTGAGTACAAATTGGGAGCTGCAACCGGAGCCCCCAGTTCAGGAGTGCCTGGTAGTGAAAACTGCCAAGCTCTTCTGTATCAGAGTGGGTTCTGCTGGTAGTGTTATCCCGCAGCTACCGCGAGAAATGTGTAAAATGGATGAAACAAGAGATGAAATGGGTGGAGGCAGATGGCTGAATGAAATCCTGGGCAAGCTGGACTTGACACCAGACGTCTTCTTTGCATGTGGTCCGAAATCAACGTTGAGAACCAAACCCATGGAATGTGCAGTAGTTATGTTGGCAGAAAGAACCACAGTAATCACTACAGATAAAGGTCAATCTAAAAGTAAAAGGGATGTAAAGGGTGGCAGTGTTGGATTTCCAGATGGTGTTCCTCCTAAATAAGGCAATTAAAAACCCAGCATTATGGTCGATATTAGGTGCTATTCCATTTTTGTGAGGTATAACTTCTAGTGAACACACAAAATGTATTAATTATCTTTACTACAACCAACAGAGACGCATTAATTCCTCAACCAAAGCGTTTGAAGCTATTCAATCAAAGTTGACTGATATTTCTTGAGCTGTGTTGGAGAACAGGCAAGCTCTGGATATTATATTAGCTGAGAAAGGAGGACTCTGTACTTTCATAAATGCAGATGAAGGATGTTGTACTAATGTGAAAAGACTGTCTGATATGTCAAACATTTCTATTGCAATCCTTGAACTGCAAGATATGCGACAAGAATTCATAGATCTAAATGCTATGTCAACAAAAAATTGGTTGGAAAAATGGTTGACGAATACTTTTGGAAATTTCTCAAGTATAATCGCATCTGTTTTGATGCCTATTGCTGGTATAATTGTTGGTATTTTACTTGTGTGTACATGTGTACCAGGCATTGTTAACTATGTTCAAAAAAGAGTTACAGATATGATGCTTGTTCATACTAATAACATTTATGCCTTGATCCATGAAGAAGATAAACTGTGCCTGGATAATGAAGAAGAGAGCATTGGTTTATTTGCATTTCAAACTGATTTTGATCTGTAAACTTTAGTAAGAATCATGTACATATCTCTCTGAGTGTAAACATCATTTGAACTCATGAACATGACCTAACAGCTAAAAGTCTTGACCAGAAGAATCTGTGTAGTGAATATGAGAATTTGAGCAAATATGTGATAAACAGGAGGGAAATGTTGGAAAAATTATAATTGTTGTTGTTGTCTGATTTATTATATTACTTACCTTCACTTTATAAGGAAAATATCTGCTGCTTGCCTTTACCTTGATTTTGCTGTTGACCTTGTTTTTCATTTTCTTCGAGAAATAACTGCTAAGGTTACATACATCACCTCTAAAAGCTGAACATTAACTCACTTACCCTGATAATGATTGCTAAACTTTGAAAGCATTGTACCACGTTGCAACAAAGTTATTTTCCATCCCTTAACATTGCATAAGAATTGTGCCACATTACAAATAAGTGATTTTCCAACCCGCAGATTTGCAACGTGATTTATGTAACTAGGGCCCCCCTGTCTTCAATAAAAAGACGGAACAGAGAAGTGCACAACAGAACGACCCAGAGATCGAGCAGATTGTGCCATCTCACGTTCTCCTCATGAGAAATTTGCCTCATTTTTAATGAACTTGTGCATGTTTTAGGTTGTTTGAACCTGACAGAAAGGCATATATTTCTCATTACAAATAGGTTTAAGTGAATGCCCCCTTACACTTAATTGGTAGTGGGCTTTCGAGCCTATACAGCTTGGAGTAAGACAACGTGAATAAAGAGGATGATTTGGTCAAAATACTCATTTACCTAAAAATTCTGTACTCCCTGTAGAGGAAAAGAGCCTTATCATATTTCAGTCCGGATACGGGAAATATTCCACTAATAAATTTACAATCCTGTAAAGTAATTTACAATATTCATAGTTTTATGTGAACATACTGTATCTTCTTGGTGTCACTTGATAAGTAATGTATTAATAGGTATATATTTTGTTTCAAATACTCAGTGTCGACAGACGTATCAACTAGGATGACTAGAGCAGGGGTGTCCAAACTGTTCCACAAAGGGCTGGTGTGGCTGCTGGTTTTTGTTCCAACCAAGCAAGAGCACACAGCTTGACCAATCAGCTGTCTGATGACTGTGATCAGTTGATTAAACCTGTCAACTCAGGTGTGCTGCTGCTTAGTTGGAACAAAAACCTGCAGCCACACCGGCCCTTTGTGGAACAGTTTGGACATGTCTGGACTAGAGGAACCAGAGGCTTTTTGAATTGTTTGATATCTCCTATGTCACCTTCACACAATGGTGGATGTCTATGCGTGTGTGTGGTGTGTCTTCTCATATCTTGGTCTGTGTGTTCTTCCCAAGTTTAGATGTGTGTCTTCCCAAGTTTTAGATGTGTGTGTCTTTAAATTGGTTTCCATGTAAAAGTTATCTGACTGTTAATCACCACTCAATGCACAGGGGAAGTTAAGTTAATTTCATCTACATTTTTACTAAACACAGTTAGTTGTTCAGGAACATCAGTTTGTGGTATGTCCCCAGCTGGTAGACAATAGCCCCGTCCTGCATGCAGATGAAATGGCGTAAGTTCGTCTCGTTCTGCTTGTGGAGTGTTCCTATGTCATTTAGTACAATGGATAGGGCATCTTTCCACGTCAAGGTTGAGTCATCTAGCACTTTTGCAAGTTTTTGTTTTATTATACCATTTGCCCTGTCTACTAACCCTTGGCTTTGTGGGAGGTATACTAATCCGAATTTATGTTGATTTCCAAAATGAGCTTCGACTTCGTCATGATCGACGTCATGATTTTTAAAATGGGTTCCATTGTCTGAACAAATTACTTTGGGTAAGCTATGAATTGATACATAATGTTCAATCAGGTGTTTGATTACTTCTACAGATGTTTCTTGTTTTACTGGAAATGCACTTACCCAACCAGAAAAAGCATCTACGATAACCAGTAAATACCTCATTCCCTTCACACGGTTGTCTCTTCCCATATCCTTGTAGTCAATGACTAGTGTGTGTCCTGGACCATATGTATGGTTTCCAGGAGTCCTCCAGAGATCACCTGCTTCTCTTACTGTTACTCTTGCCATAGCTAACAAAGTTATGGCCACTACATGTACAAATTGTCTATGGTCATTTTTAAGACTTGCCCTAACCTTTTTCCTGTCTCTCACAAACTGTTCCAACTCCCTCTTTAACTTACCCTTTTATACCCTGTACTACAACCAAGTAATAAACTAACTGCTTCCTCAAATTCAACCTTTTTTTAACATTTCTTTTGCCTCCTTCATCTTCTCGTACAGTCTTCGAATGTCCTTAACAACATTCAACAAATTTTCTTGAATGAAAATAATGAATAAGCTGACTCATGGGAGACAACGGTGTGAGTGGAACTGAGGGCCGTGTGGGCTGGTATGGCGGCGGAGTGTGACTGAACGGCAAACCCTTATCTACAGGTGCCTGGCCATGTGACAATCCCTTATGTACGGGTGTCAGACTATGCAAAGGGCCTTTTATTTCTCTACTTGTTCCATGGCCTCTATAATCATCATTAGTGTGACAGATTAATATTCTGCTTTATAATGTTGGCGTGCTCCTGTACTTCCTGCTAATTGAACCATAACAATGTGGGCAAATGATCCTTTGTCCTCTGATTTAGGCCAATATGGTTTCTTTTCCTAATTTTCTACAAAATAGTCTATCTGCCTGAGTATTAGGTCTTGACACATACCTGGAAGATGTCAATCATTGTTCTACCTCTGTCTATGTGTCTTCAAAAGTCTAGGTCATTTTACAGCGTTGTAGTTAAAAACTTTGCCACAGATGTAAAATTGAAGCAAACGCCGGCTTGTTGATATTAATTTTCTTTTAAAAACACATCTGGAATTCGTGTCACTGGTATTCCTCGGTAGATGCGGCACATACGTCCAAAGTAACGTTGGAACCAGTGACACTACACAGAAATGTTATATGTCAGGAAATCTCAACCTCCAATCCTTCGTTACTGTTACTTCACAGTATGATAATAATAATAATAAAATAATAAAAACATTCAATTCAAATTAAAGCAAACGTCCAATGGAAGACACACAAGGGAAAACACACAAGGTTCAAACACTTGTATTATTTAAATATTTGTGTCCCAGACACTGGCGTCTCTGACATTTTATTTTATTGCGTTTCAAACACTGTGTACACTGTGTCCCAGACACCAATGTCCCCGACGTTATTCTATTGCGTTCCAAACGCTGTGTACACCTGTGTCCCGGACACCAACATCCCTGACGTTTTTCTATTGTGTTCCAAACGTTGTGTACACTTGTGTCCTAGACACCGATGTCCCTGACGTTTTCTATTGCGTTCCAAATGCTGTGGATACTTGTGTCCCAGACAACAACCACATTTCTTTATTCTCAAGATGTCATAAAAATTATTACATTTTATAATTAATTAATCTTTCTTACAACCATTCAAAGTTGAATTTGAATAAAATTCAATATTACATTTTTTGATAAAACAGGATGCTTACCTTTATTTATTTCTCCCCGAGGATTACTTTGAACAGTTGTTTCCAGAAATCTCCTAGTTGGACCAATTCGTCTTTCTTTTCCTAATCACATTGGGCCCACCAATTTGTCCGCCTTTTGGGTCTCCTTTACCCCAGGAGGGGACTACCGTCTCCCAAGTGTTCAGAGGAGTACGAATGAGATTAGAAATAATCAGACATACAGTTTTTTATACTGCTTCACCTCATTCTTGTCTATGTGAGTGTGTGTCCTCTCATGTCTATGAGTGTGTGTGGTGTGTCTTCTCATATCTTGGTGTGTGTGACTGTGTGGTAGTCTTGGACCGGATCTGAGGCACTCTTACGGGTCAGGTCCGTCAGGGAGCTGGCCAAATCTGCAAACTGTCGGATAAACCGTTGATAATAACCCACGAGCCCCAAGAACTGCCTGACCTCTTTTTTAGAATTGGTAGGCGGACAGGATGCGATTGCTGCTGTCTTATCCAGCTGTGGACGCACCTGACCCCGCCCCAAGCAGTGTCCCAGTTGGCCGTGAGCCCCGCCTGCCTCAAGGACTGTAACACCGAGGTTACCTGCTGCATGTGTTCCGTCCAGCTGCCACAATGGATGATGATATCACCCAAATACGCGGCCGCGTAGGCAGCATGTGGGCGGAGCACTCTGTCCATGAGGCGTTGGAAGGTGGCCGGGGCACCAAACAACCCGAACGGCAGTGTAACAAATTGGTACAAACCGTACGGAGTGGAGAAGGCCGTTTTCTCCTTAGATTCTGGCGATAAGGGAATCTGCCAGTAACCTTCGGTTAAATCCAGTGTTGTGAAAAATTGAGCTGTACCAAGCCGATCCAAGAGTTCGTCCACCCGGGGCATTGGATACGCATCCCCTGTCATACAGGCGCCTCTGACGTTCCTCAGCCCTGAGCAAATTAACCCGTGATTCCTGCCCGAGTGAGTGTAGCTTTGCTCTAAGGTCCAGAACGTATTGGATTTCATTTTTACTTGCGCTTGGACCTTCCTTCCAGCTTTCTTTAAACAGGTCCAACACGCCCCTTGGCTTCCTGCCAAACAACGATTCAAAAGGGGAAAACCCCGTGGAGGACTGGGGAACCTCCCGCACTGCAAATAACAGGGGATCTAACCACTTATCCCAACTTGGACTGTCCCCCTGAATGAACTTCCGGATCATAGATTTCAGCGTCTTGTTCAGCCGCTCCACCAGCCTGTCAGTCTGAGGGTGGTAGACGCTGGTCCGAATAGACTTGATACCTAATAATCTGTACAGTTCTTTCAGGGTCCGTGACATAAACGATGTTCCCTGATCTGTCAGAATCTCTTTCGGGCTTCCGACCCGCGAGATGATCTGGAAAAGCGCATCAGCAACACTCTTTGCAGCATTATTGCGCAGCGCCACGGCTTCCGGATATCTCGTGGCGTAGTCGATTACTACCAGAACAAACCGGTACCCATGTGCACTGTGGTGAAACGGCCCGATGAGGTCCATTCCAATACGCTGGAACGGAACCTCCATCAGCGGCAGATGCAGCAGTGGCACACGCAGGGTGGCGGGCGGATTTACCTTCTGGCACTCAGGGCATGACGGGCAGAAATGGCGCACATCCTCGTGAATACCAGGCCAGTAAAACCGATCAGTAATGCGATCTAGCGTTTTCTGGCTGTCCATGTGACCAGCCATTGGGTGATGATGAGCCGCCTGGAGTATAATCTCCCGGTGACTCCTCGGTTACCAACAGCTGGGTGCATATGCCGCCACCACGCGTCTCAAGGCACACTCTATACAACCTGTCCCTGATCATAACAAAGTACGGAAATGATAATGCAGACTCAGGTCTCACAAGCTGGCCATCAATTTTTACCACTTGATCAAAAGCAGCGCGTAAGGTGTTATCATGCGCCTGCTCTAATGGAAAATCCTCAGCAGGAATAAACACAGGCGCGCGCAGAGCCGCTGCGCCTCCGCTGAGGCTGCAGTGAGCACTGCATCTACATTATCATTTCTGGATGACCGTGTACCAGTCCTGAGTAGTTTTTCAAAACCCAGCCAATCAGTTCCCAAAACTACAGACTGTGTAAGCCTGGAGCGGATGGTAACAGCTGTAACCGGGTACTGGTGGACATCGCCGTGCACACACCTTACCTTCACCACAGCCCGTCTATCAAAAGCCCCGGGAGGAATCAGGCTTGCGTGGATCAGAGACTGCTGACAGCCTGAATCCAGGATTGCCTGATGTACACACCCCTGGATCCTTACCGGAACGCTGTATGTCCCTCTGGATCGGGGGAGGGGCGCTGGGGTTCCGTCCACCTGGATCACCTGCCCTACCTCCAACGATGGACGTGACCCAGCTGTCCACCCCCCCAAGGCCCCTGCCCAGGCGTCTGAGCGGCCCCCTGTGGGACTGATGCGGCACTGCGGGACCCCGGAACCTGTAAGCAACAAGAGGATATTTTAAGTTTGTTCCGTTCGGCCAAGGGTTAGAGATGTTCAGTGGTCACGTGAGAGCGCGCTGTTCTCCGTCGTGGCATCGGAGTGGAGCGGCCCCCTGGCGTTGTGGCTTCCGCTCCTGGCTGTAGGGAATGCACGGCCAGATGATTCTCTGCCAGAGTGACCGCCTCCTGCAGGCTGCTCGGCCGATGGCACCGGACCCAGTCCATCGATGGTTGTGGAAGTCCCCTGATGAACTGCTCCAGCGCCACACTCTCCAGCATCCGCGCCTCGCCTGCTGAGTCAGGCGAGGCGCTGCCTGGCGGCTGAATCCCGCAGCTGCTGGGCGAAGGTGAAGGGATGGTCCACCTCTCCCAGCCTCGCTCCCCGAAAACGACGTCGGTGATCTTTGGGGGAGTAACGCAGGTGATCCAAAACCGCCTTCCTGACGTCCTGGTAACCCCCTCTAGCGGCCGCCGCAGTCTGGGCATCTCCGGAGAGCAGCGGCAGCAGACGAACCGCCCACTGCTCCTCTGGCCAGCCGCTGCAGTCGTGGCGAAGGCATCCAAAAATGATTGTGGGTCATCCGTCCCCGTCATCCGCTGCAGGGCCATGCCAGCTAGTGAGACGTCAGCTGTAGGAGAGAACGACCCCTGCCCTGCCTGGGACAGCTGCTGGGCTAAGGCTGAGCGCGCAGCTCTGCCATCTGCGCTTGGTGAGCCACCGCCTGGTCCCGGAGCATGATCACCACTTCTCCCACCAACTGTGTGAGGAGCTCCAACTGTTGTTCTGTCATGGTGTTCAGCTAAGTTGGGCGCCAATTGTGGTAGTCTGTGAGTCCTCTGAACACCAATCACTCAGATACTAAGTTCAACACACAGTTTTTATTTATTGTTTCACCTCAGTAGTGGCCCGGCGGTCGGACACACACACATACACCCACACACACAGTACAGTCTGGTTCAGCGGGGTTGCGTTCTCAGTGTCTCTCAGTCCGTTCTCTCCCCCTCCTGTGAACCCGGCTCCTACTTATGACAGGAGAGGAATAACTAGTGGAAATGTTACCACCTGTGCACTGTTATGGAGTCAGAATGGTCTGAAAAAGAACACACTCGTAAGCATGGATCTGCGAACATATTCTGAGAAGAATAAACTCGTAAGTGAGGATCCACGAACAAGAACACACAAACAATGGTTCACACATCAACATGTTGACCAGGTGAGTAGAATAGGAGTTTATAGTCATGTCATAATATATACTAGCATAAAATAAATAATCGGTAGAAAAGATGTAAAATAGTGCATTTTATTACATAACATTATATTACAATAGTGCAGGTGATGGTGGTGCAAAGAGGTCATAGCTACAGTACAGATGGTTACAGTGCAAGAAAAAAAAGTGCAGTAAACAGTTTCATATTAAGGTGCTCTGTATGTGTGTTTGTGGGGAAGAGTTCAAGTGGGAGCGATGGGTATGGGTGGAGATGGGAGAGAGTTCAACAACCTAACAGCTTGGTGGATGAAGCTGTTAGTCAGTCTGGTGGTGCGAGATGAGAGGCTCCTGTAGCGCCTCCTAGAGAGCAGGAGGCCGAACAGGCTGTGTGCAGGGTGGGTGTCGTCACTCACAATTGTGATGGCTTTGCGAGTGAGGCGTGTGGTGTATAAGTCCAATAGTGAGGGAAGTGGTGCACCAATGATCTTCCTCGCTGTGTTCACTATGCGCTGCAAGGCTTTCCTTGTAGTAGTCAGTGCAGCTGCCGCCCCACACAGTGATACAGCTTGAAAGGATACTTTTGATGGTTCCTGTGTAGAAAATGGTCATGATGGATGGTGATGCACTTGCTCGTTTTAGTTTACACAGGAAGTAGAGGCGCTGTTGAGCTTTCTTTGCCAGTGATGTGGTGTTGGTTGTCCAGGAGAGGTCCTCATTGATGTGCACACCCCAAAACTTGGTGCTGCTCACTCTCTCTACAGCGGCACCGTTGATGGTCAGTGGCGGGTGTTCGCTGCGGCCTCTCTGGAAGTTGGTGACAATTTCCTTTGTTTTGCTGACATTCAGCACGAGGTTGTTGTCATTTCACCATGTGGTAAGAAGATCTACCTCTCCTGTAGTAAGTCTTGTCTTCTCTAGAGATGAGAGCCACCAGAGTTGTGTCGTCCGCAAACTTCAGGAGGTGGTTGGAGCTATGGGTTGCTGTGCAGTCGTGTGTCAGTAGGGTGAAGAGCAGAGGGCTGAGTACGCAGCCTTGGGGGCCCTCCTGTGCTCAGGGTGTCCCATTCAATAACGCCATTATTAGGGATGTCTGATATAACATTAACCGATACCGATATGAACTAATATTTCCCAAACATTTAATTTCCGATACCGATATGAACCAATACCGATACTGATATACGAAGCTAATTTCCCCCGAATTAGTGTGGTACCAGATTAAATGCATTCTATTAATAACTGTGTTCAACATAAACACACTATTTCAATATAAGTTATGGAAAAATGACACATTTATTTTTTACCATTTTGTCTGAAACAGTCCTATGATTCTTTGTACAGCATTTAATGTAAACAACAAATGTCTAGTGTTGGACACAATAACATTGATTAACATTATAAACCGGGCTCATTCAGCCCTCACAACAATAATCAATATAAATGGGCACAGATAGAAAGCTGCAGTATAAGAGCAAAAAGACCTCTTTAATGAGAGAAAAAACATTTTAGCATTGTCACAATGTGAACGACTCTTCTCGTTGATGACATGAGAGACGACACCAAACGGTGTTTCACTGGCAAACGTCCCAGAAATACTGGCCCGGCTACAGAAACTCCACACGTGTAATAAATACAGCGTCTTGAACGGGAGCGGACGACTGGTTCTCCAGGACGATGAACTCCGTGAAGTTTGTCAGATTTCTGTTGTTCTTGTCTGTTCTTTACCGTATTTTACTCCAAGTCTTTGAGAGAGAGAGAGAGAGAGAGAGAGAGAGCTGCTGATGCCACCGCCGCTGCTGTGTTGTTGTCGTTTCACTGAGTCCAATGTTGTTTTTCTTTACTTCACTGCATAAAAATGCCTCGTGATGAAGTGTTAAAATCCCCCACCCCCAAACCCCCGCATGACCAGCTCTTTGCAGTCATCCACAGAAAACTCCAGCACATGGACAGTTACTGTAGCATTGCTCATTGTAGCTGTCTCTTTAAATGACATCACACAGCTTTAACCCAGCCACTAGGGAGCACAAGCCAGTGTTTTTTAGTGCCGGTCCCAAGCCCGGATAAATGGTGAGGGTTGCGTCAGGAAGGGCATCCAGCGTAAAACCATTTTGCCAAATCTATGATGCGAGTCAATAAAAAGATTTCCATACCGGATCCGTCGGGGCCCGGGTTAACAACAACTGCCAACAGTGCTGTTAACCTACAGGGTACTGTTGGAAATTGAACTACTAAAGAAGAGGAGGGAGATTGATTAAGACAAAGAGGGAAAAAAGGAAGGTTAGAAGTGTTGGTCTGAAAGTGGGAACCCTGAATGTAGGTACAATGACAGGGAAAGGTAGGGAGCTAGCTGACATGATGGACAGAAGAAGAGTGGATGTGTTGTGTGTACAGGAGACCAGGTGGAAGGGCAGCAGGGCCAGAAATATTGGGGGAGGGTTTAAGTTATTCTACCATGGATTAGATGGGAAGAGAAATGGAGTTGGGGTGATCATCGGGGAAAGGTATGCAAGTAATGTGGTGGATGTGAAATGGGTGTCAGACAGATTGATGTGTGTGAAGGTAGAAATAGAAGGAGTGATGTTAAATGTTGTCAGTGGTTATGCTCCACAGGTAGGCTGTGAGTTAGCAGAAAAGGAGAAGTTTTGGAATGAGCTGGATTTGGTTGTGGAGAGCATCCCCAGGGGAGAGAGAGTGGTGATTGGAGCAGACTTCAATGGCCTTGTAGGAGAAGGAAACAGAGGGGATGAGGACGTGATGGGTCGGTTTGGAGTTAGGGATAGAAATTTGGAAGGACAGACAGTGGTGGATTTTGCTAAAAGAATGGAAATGGCCGTGGTAAACACCTATTTCCAAAAGAGAGGAACACCGGGTGACATACAAGAGTGGGGGAAGGTCCACTCAGGTAGATTACATTCTCTGTAGAAGAGGTAATCTCCACGAGATAAGTGACTGTAAGGTGGTGGCAGGTGAGAGTGTAGCCAAACAACATAGGATAGTGGTGTGCAAACTGACAATGGAGGTGAGAAGAAGGAAGAAGGTGAACACAGAGCAGAAGATCAAGTGGTGGAAGTTAAGGAAAGAGGAATGTTGTGATGACTTTGGAAAAGAAGTCAGAACAGTGTTGGGCTCTGGTGGGGAATTCCCAGATGATTGGGAGACCACTGCTAGAGTCATTAGGGAGACAGCTATGAAGGTGCTAGGTGTTTCCTCTGGACAGAGAAAGGAGGACAAATAGACCTGGTGGTGGAACAATGAGGTCCAGGAGAGTGTCCAGAGGAAGAGACTAGCAAAGAAGAGATGGGATAATGACAGAACAGAGGAGAACAGAGGAGAATAGACTGGAGTACATACAGGACTTCCGGGATGGCGGCGCGTGCACACGCAGCGGCCTCTCGCTCTCCCGATCGCGCTTTGTTTTGTTTGTTAAAATGTATTTACACAAACGTTTTCGCCGTCCAAATGTGTTGGAACACTCGGACAATCGCCAGACACTGTTGGAGATCCGTAAAAAAGAAATCTGCAGTGTTCTGGACGTCAGAATAAAGAAGACACTGGATGAGCTCGGACTACTTCGCCGGTCGGCCGCTGCTACACCGGACTCGCCTACCATCCCATACCCTGCAGGGAGGCACAGGAAGCGGTGTGCGAGGACGAGGAAGAGGGGCAAGCGCGGAGGCATCTGGGCTAAGCTAGCGGCTAACCCAACTCGCCCAGCCATACCATCTCTACTTCTGGCAAACGTAAGAGCAATTGACAATAAATTAGACCATATTAGACTGCTTAGATCAGCAAATAGTACAGTGAGTAACTGTTGTGTGTTTGTTTTCACTGAGACATGGTTGAACGACAACATTCCCGACTGCGCCGTACAACTGGAGCAGCTAACATGCTATCGAGCGGACAGGAAACTCGTGGACGGAGGAAAGACCCGAGGCGGTGGGGTCTGTGTTTACATCCGTGACGATTGGTGCCGGGATGCTACAGTAGTATGCAGACACTGCTCTCCAGTGGCTGAGATCATGATCTTGAAATGCCAGCCTTTCTACCTGCTGAGGGAGTTTACAGCGATTCTACTCATCGTGGTTTACATCCCTCCAACTAACAACAACAGGGACAGGAC
>JAFBJS010001059.1:5879-33590 GCA_016785265.1 Paraplagusia blochii | reverse complement strand
CGACCTTCTCCCTGTTGGGTGCTGGCTTCTCTTTCCTATGCTCCCTATCATTTTCCTCATTTAACAACTCCTCAAAGTACTCCCTCCATCTTCCCTGCACACGTTCCTCACAGGTGATGACATTTCCATCTCTGTCCTTAATTAATCTCAACTGCTGCACATCCTCCCCAGATTTCTCTGCCTTGCCAATCTGTATAACTCTTTTTCTCCTTCCTTCGTGTCTAACCTCTCATACAACTCCTCGTATGCCTTTTGTTTGGCTTTGGCCACTTCCCTCTTCACCTCACTTGCCCCCTCTATGTACTCCAGACTATTCTCTGTTCTGTCATTATCCCATCTCTTCTTTGCTAGTCTCTTCCTCTGGACACTCTCCTGGACCTCATCATTCCACCACCAGGTCTCTTTGTCCTCCTTTCTCTGTCCAGAAGAAACACCTAGCATCTTCATAGCTGTCTCCCTAATGACTCTAGCAGTAGTCTCCCAATCATTTGGGAATTCCCCACCAGAGCCTCCATTGTCAGCTCGCACACCACCATCCTATGTTGTTTGGCTACACTCTTACCTGCCACCACCTTACGGTCACTTATCTCCCGGAGATTACCTCTTCTACAGAGAATGTAATCTACCTCTTGTATGTCACCCGGTGTTCCTCTCTCTTTTAGGAATAGGTGTTTACCACGGCCATTTCCATTCTTTTAGCAAAATCCACCACTGCCTGTCTTTCAAAATTTCTATCCCTAACTCCAAACCGGCCCATCACTTCCTCATCCCCTCTGTTTCCTTCTCCTACATGGCCATTGAAGCCTGCTCCAATCACCACTCTCTCTCCCCTGGGGATGCTCTCCACAACCAAATCCAGCTCATTCCAAAACTTCTCCTTTTCTGCTAACTCAAAGCCTACTTGTGGAGCATAACCACTGACAACATCACTCCTTCTATTTCTACCTTCACATACATCAAGCTGTCTGACACCCGTTTCACATCCACCACATTACTTGCATACTTTTCCCCGATAATCACCCCAACTCCATTTCTCTTCCCATCTAATCCATGGTAGAATAACTTAAAACCTCCCCCAATATTTCTGTCCCTGCTGCCCTTCCACCTGGTCTCCGGTACACACAACACATCCTCTCTTCTTCTCTCCATTATGTCAGCTAGCTCCCTACCTTTCCCTGTCATTGTACCTACATTCAGGGTTCTCACTTTCAGACCAACACTTCTAACCTTGCTTTTTTCCCTCTTTGTCTTAATCAATCTCCCTCCTCTTCTTCTTCTTTGTCTTCAGCCAACAGTAGTCCAATTTCCAACAGTACCCTGTAGGTTAACAGCACTGTTGGCGGTAGTTGTTAACCCGGGCCCCGACCGATCCGGTATGGAACTCTTTTTATTGACTGGCATCATAGATTTGGCAAAATGTTTTTACGCCGGATGTCCTTCCTCACGCAACCCTCACCATTTATCCGGGCTTGTGACCGGCACTAAAAAACACTGGCTTGTGCTCCCTAGTGGCTGGGTTGGATTAGTTGCTGTTGTCATTTAATTCTTTTAAAGCCAAAAAACTTGCTATGATCCCTGGTTTGATACTGGTGTGTGTGGCCACAGCATGCACATCTAATGTTGCTCACAGTGGTCCTTAGTTTGCTCAGAGAGGTTGCCTGTCGGTGTAGACTTATGAAAAATTAAAGGGAACATTGCTCTGTGGTGTGGTTACCTGAATTTGCAAGTAGTTAGCAATGTTACCAATTTTACATTTGGAGTCTGCTGTTATAACCAGCTTAGGGAAGTAAGTATTCTTTGTTTGCAGAGATATGATCAATTTTGAAAAGAATTAACTACAAATGTTTTTCTGATAATTTCTCTTGGAATAGCAATAGCTTCAAGTGTAAATAATTAGAGTTTGTCAGGAATTAATGTCTGAGGCTGTTAAACACACAAGTCACACAAGATAGTAAAAGATAGTAAAATCCATGCAACGCGAACAACTGTTTTATAATGATGTGTGTATGCACAAAACAATATCAAACAATAGTGTTGTGTTTATTGAATATAATTACTTACCAGATATGGAAGCACTTTTGGGAGCCCTGCAACGAGCACCACTGCAAACCAAGACTGCAGAAGCCCCAAGTACACTTTGGGAGGGCTGAACACAATAACCAGCTTCCGTTGCTTCTTGAATCTCCTGATGGAAACTGTAAGAAATGAATAGCCCACAATGAGATATAACTAGTTCTGAGCTTATATTTAAGTGTTGTTTAGGATACTTAAGTGTTTTGAGTTTATAGGATTTATTGACTTATTCAGTAGCCATGCAACTAGGACGAAAATTAAGCATCAAGTGCCCCAATGTGCACTCTCCGTTGCCATAGGACAGTGCCTCTGTTATGTTATTAATTTTTTATTTGGAGTCTGTTGTTCCCCAGCTTGGGGAGTAAGTTATCTTTATTATATATTTTGAGTGTTTTAGGTACAGCAATTTATTACACTGAGCAAATTGATTATCTTATATTTAATTTTGACACAACAAAAAATGATGTAAAAAAAAAACCTTTCTAACGCTCCAAACACAATTTAATACTGAAACCACATATAGAGAAAGAGTGTTTTGGGTGTTTCTTTTAGAATATCATTGTTACATGTTATATAAGTCTGTGTAGATTCTTAGTCATCCAGGTAATTCAATCCAAAATTAGTTACATCGAGATAGGGCTGGGTGGTATTGGCACTGTTTTACCTGTAATTTGTTTGCTAAAGGGGTCGTCTATGACAAGAAAAGCAAACGGTGGAATGATATTACCAACTCTATCACACTCCACTTAGCCAAAGACATGCACCACAGTCTTTAAATTTACTTTTTATTATTTGTTTAAAATTGTGTATTGTTTCTATAGTAAAGAATAAGCCTGCTAGCTAAGTTGCACTCATGTTTTTGATATTTGAATACAGTGCACTGCTCCTGGATTCAAGCAATACTATTACTTATGCAAGTTGCATATTTTTTGTTTACTTTTATTATTTGTTTAAATGTGTGTACGCCTTCACACCTCAATAAAGTCTGTATGGATGCAACTTGTTTAAGAAGGTGTGGTTGTTCATGAAATATTCACTTTGCAGTCACAGGGGGCACATCTCTCTTACATTGCAGACATCTTTAAATGATGTTTTCAAGTTGCGCAATAACGAATTCTGTAATTTTACTGCAACTGTCAACTGCATTCATTCTGATTTCTGCACCTCATTACAATTTTTGTAATTATTGAGTGCCTGACACTCAATTCTTTGTGAACAGCAACATTTTGTGGGACCAGTAAAACCAGGGTTAATAACTATTAATAATACCGTCAAATACCGTGATCATTTCTAAAAATACTGTGATATTTTTGGTCATACCGCCCAGCTTTACTTCGAGAGCAACTGGACATAGTAGGTTTCTTGAAGACGTTTCACCTCTCATCCAGGAGGCTTCTTCAGTCCCGGCATTTAATTCTCAAACGAGGCTGCATACCTGTGAAAGGGGGATTGTTGTAGAACAAAAGGTATATAAGAAGAGATGGGGTTACAGGGTGATGTGTCACACCCTGTATGAGACGAGCTGTGTGTTGAGTTAGAGGTTTGAATGGAGGAATGGGGGGTAGTGTTGGTATCAATTGTTTCTCTTCTTTGTGGTGGAGCCCTGGTCTGATCACAAGAGAATTTTCCGAGCAGAGAATTCAAAACAACTTTATAAGTTTCCAGGCTATTTCAAGCCCACCAACACTCTTAGACAGAAACTAGTCCACCCTAAAGACAAAAAACCCCATCGGCAACAGAGCAATGTTGTATACACAGTACAGTGCAAAGAGGACCTCTACATTGGTGAAACTAAACAACCACTGTACAAACGTATGCAATCACACAGAAGACCCAACTCATCAGGACAGGACTCTGCGGTTCATTTACACCTGGAAGAGAAGGGACACGTCCAAATCTTGGCCAGAGAACACAGATGGTTTGAAAGAGGAGTGAAGGAGGCCATCTACATCAACGTGGAGAAACCCTCTCTCAAGAGAGGGGGAGGACTAAGACACAACCTTTCATCCACTTATAAAGTTGTTTTGAATTCTCTGCCCAGAAAATTCTCTTGTGATCAGACCAGGGCTCCATCACAAAGTAGAGAAACAATTGATACCAACACTACCCTCCACTCCTCCATTCACACCTGTAACAAGCTCGTCTCGTAGAGGGTGTGACACATCACCCTGTAACCCCACCTCCCTCCTATAGCCTTTTGTTCTACAACAACCCCCCTTTCACAGGTATGCAGCCTTGTTCGAGGTTAAATACCAGGACTCCCCTGTAGTAGAACTGAAGAAGCCTCGTGGATGAGAGGAGAAACGTCTTCAAGAAACCTACTATGTCCCGTTGCTCTTGAAGTAACTAATTTTACATGTTAGATAGTAATGTTTTTTTTTAGAATCAAATCAAATAAAATTGACAAAAAATTAACTCATGTGATTCTTTTTATGTTTGGGGCTTACATACATAAATGCCTTTCCTGCAAATCTGCTAGGACTACCTGGAAACCTATTTTTTTATTTTTTTTTAATAACAGAAATCTCTAAAGAGTGTTGTGTCACAGTAGGATTCCATCCTTTGCCAACCCTTATTTGAGTGGGTTATCTTCTGCCTGCATCCACCAAAATTGTTCTTTTAAAAATTAGAAATGATGTCGGCAAAGGGTTCATATTCATTCTTTGCCAACAGCATAATAAAATACATCCAAGCTTCCGTTGGAATTATTGAATATTTACAATTTTTTTATCCAGGCTTTACACAGTACAGTTTTTGAAATGTACAGTATAATAGTAATACAGAGGGCATACAAGCAACTGTTATTCAGTGTAATTTACACTGCAGCAAATAATTAAAAAGACAACAGCAGCCAATCAAACTAACTAACAACCAAAAAAACAACCTGATTTCTGCAATAGTGTTGTACTTTCCACTGCTTGATCATAATTATAACCAATCTAATTTAATCTAAACACTGCAGTGTGAGCTTTCTTGAAAATAAGGGTTACTCCACTGTCTTATTTAATTAAACCTTTCAAAATACCAAATTGTTTAGACAATTTGGTATTTTGTCTAAACAAATACCAAATTGTTTAGACAATTTGGTATTTTGAAATGAAATGAGCCTGAGGCTTTAAGTATTGCATTTATTATACTTTATGTATCATATATGTTTGGTAAATTGACATGTTGTGGTATGTGTGGTACCACAGTGGTATATGTGGTAATTTACTAGATTCCTACCAACATTAACTGTTGTTTTTCAATTCATAATTTAAAGGGTCTTAGAAACATGATAACACATATGACAGCGATCTCTGCTTGATCATAATTATAACCAATCTAATTTAATCTAAACACTGCAGTGTGAGCTTTCTTGAAAATAAGGGTTACTCCACTGTCTTATTTAATTAAACATTTCAAAATACCAAATTGTTTAGACAATTTGGTATTTTGTCTAAACAAATACCAAATTGTTTAGACAATTTGGTATTTTGAAATGAAATGAGCCTGAGGCTTTAAGTATTGCATTTATTATACTTTATGTATCATATATGTTTGGTAAATTGACATGTTGTGGTATGTGTGGTACCACAGTGGTATATGTGGTAATTTACTAGATTCCTACCAACATCTCGCATTACTAATTAATTATCATACATTTGCATTCATTTGTTGTCTCCCAAAATATGTTTTGTTCAAAAGATATTAGTAAGCGAGCAGCATTTACAAAGAAAACAATGGAGAAAATAACATATTGTTGAAAATTAATTTTCTTTTTTGTCTTAATATTACTTAATATTGCATAAGTGCTGATATATTGGGAGCCTGACTCAAAGCACCCAAGGAGAGCTGAGGAACAACCATCATGAACATAAATATGTACAGGTGTGCCACGTACCATACGGTCATTTAAAATATGGTCATTTAAAATTGCATTACCCATAATGAAATAAGTCTTCAGTTAAGGTAAAACTTTTTGGTAAAGAAATTCCCATTTTATGCTTTTCACTGCTTGTTTTGACAAATCACATGCTTTGTGAGATTCCTCCTGAAGTTTTGCTTAAACCTTTTGACCATGCAGCGCTGAATAACTCAGTTTCAAATGTTTACTTCCCAAAATGTCTAACCTCAAATGTATACACAGACGATGAACTCTGACAATAACATTACAAATTATATGTATTAACTGTTGTTTTTCAATTCATAATTTAAAGGGTCTTAGAAACATGATAACACATATGACAGCGATCTTTCCAATCAGTAGATCCCAGCCCTTTCATCTTTGACTTAAAGCAGGCAAAGTCTCTACATCCATTAAGGTTTCTGGTGCTTAATGAGTTCAACCACTGCCGACACCGAGTTGAGTGATACTGAGGCTGTCAACAACCATTTGTTTACTGTATCTGGATGCAAGGATAAACTTAGATGCTGACAGCCTCAGTAGCACTCAACCCAGTGTCAGCACACATTAGCTTCATTAAGAACCTGGAATGGCAAAATAGGATGAGGCTTTTCCTGAAATGAAGGAAAAGAAGACTAAAACCTTTCATTAGACTGGAAGTAATTGGAATCATCTCCACACAATGTTATATAAAGTTTCGAACAAATGAAAATGAAAAAAATAATATTCAACAGAAAAAACAAACAATAGGATCATATAATTTGTAAAAAATTATGTGTGCAGAAGCTGTGCACACATTAAGGATAAGACATTTGGTGAAAAAACATTTGTATTTTTCTGTATTTTTAAGAGCACCATGGTCAGAAGATTTAAGCCAAAGTTTGATTGGAATCTATTCCATAATCTGTTTAGACAAACATATTTAACCTTAAGTGAAAACGTATTTTACCGTAGGCAATGTATGATATGACCGCAATGTATAATATGACCACGTTATAACACTCTTCTTATTCTAAACAGCATGGTATGCGTGCCAAGTACATATTTGAATTCATTCAGGTGGTCCCTTGGCGCTAGGGAATCTCCGTGGGTACTTTGAACCAGACACCGACGCTATCCGCATACAAGTACTTTTCATATTAACCATCATCACGCATTGTAAAGAAAGACACTAAAAAAGAAATTCATTTTCAACAGTATTCAGTTTTCTATATATGTTTCCTCCCGAATTCTGCTCGGTTGCTGGTGTTTTTTGAAAAAAAAAAAATTAAGAAAAATGAATGAATGCAATCATATATAGATTCAATTCAATATAGATCAATAATAAAGCAATTCCACAAAAGGCGCTCCATCAGTCCAAATCCGTACTTTACCAACAATTATTTAAATGGCTTCTGTCTTTCCCCTCCATTTGCCACTAAATGTTAGCATTATTCAAAAAAAGATACATTAATTAATATTACATTTCTATGGAGAAATGCTTATCTGTTTTTTCTGCAACAAAGGTGGATTGTAATTAAAAAATGAAAAACAATAATCTAAAAAGGGTATTTTACTTACGCGTTCAAAGTCCATCTTTCATCGATATTAATCTTTATTGAGTTCTGTTTTCCAGTCTGTGATAAAATGGCGGACCTTTGAAAAGTTGACGAGTCCTTTTGGTGTTCAAGAGGTGAACATGTGTTTACATTTTGGTTAATGATTGGACAACACACAGTGACGCATGGTAATGGTATCGATTGCATCTGTATTAAGCTCTCTGATTGGTCGTCTGTGAAGGCTGCTTGATGATTGGCTGCTGTACCCAATGACGAATACATTGCTAGAATATTCCTCTACTAACGTAAACAGGTCAGCCAACTTGTCAAAGGGAGAGAACGCGATAAAGAAGACGGACAAAAGGTGGAAAAAAAAAAAAAAAAACGGTAATCTCTTATACTTTTTTCTGCATAAATAAATTGACGTTCATAAATGCTTTTTTATTTACTTGTTAAGTTGACTGTTAATCAGAAACTCAATCTATTAAATTTATAAACAACGTAACAAGTTTAGGGCTGTGGAAAGGGTGGCAGAAGATAACCATTATTAAATACGTTTTAAGAAAGAATGGATTGATCAATGATAAATAGCTTTTAAAAGTTTTATGTTGGTATTAATAATTACACAATTTTGTCCAGGCTTTACATAGTATAGGTTTTGCACTGTATATGTGTAATACACAGGGTATAAAAGCAACTGGTATTCAGTCCAGTGACTAAATTTGGAAAATCCCATTTATTTTTTTCTCTGCAGCAAATAATTCAAAAAAGAAGAAATCAATAACAACTAAATAGCCAACCTGATTTCTACAATTGTGTTGCGTTTTCTATTGCTTGACCATAGTAATAACCAGTTTTTTTTAAACACTGTTGTGTGAGTTTTTTGAAAATAAGTGTTGATACAGATTTCTGCTTGTTGATACTATGTTGTCCCATTAAATGAAATATTTTCATTTGCAAATTTTATTGGACAATACTGAGGCCTTAGCTATTGCCTTACTATACTTTATGTATCATGTACAGATGCTGAGCAAATACCAGCAGGAACTTAAATATGTACAGGGGTACCACATACCCATATCCATCGGTATTCTCTGTGGGTGCTAGTGAATCTCAAATTCTGTATACAGTGCATGGCCTCCAGGTCAAAATGACCTGTCTTCAGAAGATCTCCAGTTCAAGCAGCTTATGAGATTTTTTCACACATTTTATTTTGCTTAAAGAAACAACTAGTCATTTCCCAGAAAATGTGCGAATACCCAAGTTTTTACTCCTTATCTGTCTTCCTGTAGGCTATAAAGGAAATGTGCAAAAAGGGGGTTTGTATGCATTTTTATTTATCCCAATGAGTTTATTTTGATTTTTTTTCCTTGCAGTCTTTGACAAGGCCACCTGTCTTGTTTTCTTTACATCTGCTACTGATTGATCTCGGACAGAACTAAAACATCCTCTCATTCTGTGTTGTGTAGATAACTCTGTGACCTGGAATTCAATTAAAGTTCATTGTCGAGTCATGGTGACCCAAAGACAACCTTTGTAACGTTTTTGTACAGCATGCATGAGAATGTGGATAATTGCAACAATCAACATTTTCCAATGTTGGGCTCAATGAGACATAAATTTTAAGATAACAAAAAAATATTGTTAAAGGGAATTTTTTAGTGGGATTTAACACAGTGATGGGTAAATTTGACCCGTGGAAAACAGGAGGGCGAACAGTTATTCGAATATTAACATTACTGTCCGTACTTCATTTTAAATAAACAGTATTGATAATAACTCTGTAATCCTTCTTAGTAAAACTAAATTTACTTTTCATATTCATGCATTAATACTAAATTCTTTCGTAAATACTGAGATCTTTGGATGATAGCTTTTGCCTTCGCTTATACCTTATGTATCATATATATATATATATATATATATATATAGAGAGAGAGAGAGAGAGAGAGAGAGAAAGAGAGAGAGTAAATAAGCACCAACAAAGAAGACCAACCATCCACCAACATTTACTGTTGAAAGGTCCTATTGTGAACATGCTCTTTCTTTTTGATTTTTCAATGAAAAGTTACAACAGCCTTTCTGGTTTCAGGTGCTTAATGAGGCTTATCAATGCCAACACTAACTGATACTGAGGCTGTCAGAAACAATGCGTTGTAACTGTATTTGTTACTGTAATGCAGTGATGCTGGATTTCAGTAGGTGCCTTTAGGAACCGTAAGTAGACCTTTTGATTTTATAACATTTTAAAACACTGTCACTTTTTTCCAACCTGGTTGCTCCATCTCTAGTATTATTTTACCAAGGTATACGCAGTCCCTCCTCTGAACATGTCCAAACCATGTCTTCTTCTTAATGCTTGCCATTATATTTAAACTAATCACCACTATTAGAAAGTAGGAAAGTAAAATCACGCCATACTCTTAAATGGACACCACTATTTCAGGTACTACCATTTATTTTCTTAGCAATGACAACGGTATTTCAACCAATTAACCCGATAAGTACATGAACTAGTTCACAGCAGACCCAGATTTTACTGTGAAGGGAATTTTTCAATTCTAACCAAAATACAAATAAACAACTATCAATTTTGTAACCACAGAGTCCTTGAAATCACACTTGAAAGTAATTACTTGCACATATCCTCTGCCAGATGCAGTTTCTAAATGGTGCCTGACACTAACATTACACATCATAAACTATTTTAGGACTTATTGTTCTTTCATGCAGTCAATCAAATCACTTAAAGGTGACTTCTGGAGTTAAATTTTACTATTGTTTTTCTTATGTAAAAGACATATTTGTTGAGAATATTTTGCATTGAAACAATAAACAGTGGAAAAAAGAAAATGTGTATTGTATTTGAATTATATTCTAATTAGGGATATATATCGGTCCACCGATAAATATCGGGCCGATATGAGCATAATTTTTAATATTGAATTATATTGGTATCGAGGTAAAAGAGTTTAGTTAGGTAACTGGACGTTCAGTTTTTTGGAAAATGTTTCACCTCTCATCCAAGAGGCTTCTTAAGTTCTAACTGTTAGTGGGGAGTACAGAAGTTATATATTGTTTTCCAGAAAACTGAACGTCCAGTTGCCTAACTAAACTCTTTTACCTTTACCATGACCTGGATGACTGAGAACCTGCATCGATATATTGGTATCGGTTTTTCCACTGATAATATTAATCCAATGCTGCAAAGGCGTGGTCTCAGCAAATACGATGGGTTTCCGCAGGAACTGACACTCTGACCGGCACGTGATTAATGATGTCATTTAAAGAGACAGCTACAATCAATCAATTAAATTTTATTTATATAGCCCACATTTACAAGTCAAATTTGTCACATAGGGCTTTACAGGGTTGGTAACATCCTCTGTCCTTAGACCCTCAGCCCGGGTAAGGAAAAACTACCGAGGGAAAAAAAGCCCTTTTAACAGGGAAAAAAAAACGGTAGAAACCTTAGGGAGAACCACAGGAGAGGGATCCACTCCCTGGACGGACAGACAGTGCAATAGATGTTACCAGAGCATAAAAATACAATATAATAAAACAAGTACAAAGGAACAACACATAGTCAAATTTTAAAAGCTTCCAGTAGCTGTTATGTAGTTATTAGAGGCTATGATCCTGGTCATCATGCTGCTGGTCCTCCTAGTCCTGGATGTCCTAGTCGCAGCATCGGCTCATTCGTGTCGTGGCATTTTCCCATTTATGAGCAACAGGAATGGGAAAGAGAAACAGAAAAATCAGTACTTTAAAACAGATTTCAATAGATTGGGGGAGAGAGTGGAGTAGAGAGTGAGACAGGGACGAGGAGGAGGGAGGAGGGGTGCCCAGACCATGCGCTTATTCTAAATGCATGATGTGAGAGCCCCCCACCCCAGCATTTAAAAACCTATAGCAGCTTGGTGTAAACTACAGAATTGGTGTTAAACATTCAAAAGGTTCCCATAGGCAACATTGAATAGATGGGTTTTTAGTCTGACCTTAAAGGAAGAGACCGAATCAGAACCACTGACATGAAGCGGAAGCTGATTCCACAGAAGAGGGGCTTGGTAGCTAAAAGCTATACCACCTGTTCTACTCTTAATAATTTTGGGAACCACTAATAGACCCGAATCTAGTGATCGCAGCAGTCTGCTAGGTTTATTGGGGGAGAGTAGGTCCTTGATGTAAGAAGGGGCCAGATTATTTAGGGCCTTGTAAGTTAATAGTAGAACTTTGAAATCAATTCTACTTTTATTTGGGAGCCAGTGCAGGAAGGCTAAGATGGGAGTTATGTGGTCCCGTCTTTTGGTTCCAGTCAATATGCGGGCTGCTGCATTTTGGACCAGTTGAAGGTTCTTTAAGGACCTGAAGGAAATTCCTGATAAAAAAGAATTGCAGTAATCCAACCTAGAAGTTACAACATTCTATCACGGGGCGTTTTTATGCTGCGATGTAAAAAAACAACAACAATGGACTCAGTGAACAACATGGCGGCGGCAGCAGCTGTCTCTCTCAGACGAGAGCAAAAGAAATTTGTCAAACTTCACGGTTTGTCGGCTAGGAGAACCAGACGTTCTCTCCTGTTCAAGACGCTGTTTTACTAAACGTGTGGAGTTTCTGTAGCCGGGCTACTGTAATGTCAGGACTAATTCTATTTCAAATAAGTATTTTTTGGACATTTTCCAGTGAAACGCCGTTCGGTGTCGTCTCTCATTTCATCAAAGAGAATCGTTTAGATTGTGACAATGCTGAAAGGTTTTTTCTCTCATTAAAGAGGTCTTTTTACTCTTATACTGCAGCTGTTTCTATCTGTGCCCATTTATGTTGACTATTGTTGTTAGGGCTGAATGAGCCCAGTTTATAATGTTAATCAATGTTTTTGGAAAGTTCTTCTGTCCAACCCTAGACATTTCTTGTTGACATTAAATGCTGCACAAAGAATCATAGGACTGTTTCAGACAAAATGGTAAAAAATAAATGTGTCATTTTTCCATAACTTATATTGAAGTAGTGTGTTTAGGTTGTAGACAGTTAATTAAAGAATGCATTCAATCGAAAATCAATGAAAGGACCTATGACACTTTTCTTTACAATAACAGTGTTGGTTGGTTGATATAACAATCAAATTATTTGAGTGTGGGACATTTACGTGTACTTTCTGACTCTTTTTTATTTACATACTTTGGTTGGTTAAAATACCAAGGCCAGCTGCCAAAATAGAATTCTCTTAGGGTAATGGTGTCTGGGACCATTCACACTTTCCTCCTAACACTCTGTTCCTGGTGAGCTGAATGTACAGTCTCAGGCCTTGAGGCATTCACACCTCTAGACCTAGCTCATCTGGAGATCAACGTCTTCAACAAACCTAGGTGACTGAGAATCTACTCAGATAAGTTGATTGGTTGATATACTGCAGCGGTCAGAAGTAGTGTCAATCGGTGAAAAAAAACAAGCCCAACAGATAAAAACCTAATAGCTGGTTCTGTAGAAGCTAATGGTGTTAGAAGTAAGAGCCTGGAACCATTTACACTTTCCTTCTAACTAACAGTGTTGAAAATTGGAACATTCGTTTAAAAAAGGTTTCTAGAGTGTCTGGGACATTTTGAAGGGCCTGAAACAATTAAAGGTGTGTAATGTGAGAATCTGGGACCTTTACTCTTCCCTTCTAATTAATAGTGTTGAATGGTTTAAATACTGAATCCAGCAGTCAGATTTGGAATAGTAGTTCCAGAAAGAGATGATGATATGTAATATTAAAGTAGGACCATTCACTACATGAAAATTGAACTGTACATCCTGAAATAAATGATGGTGTATAAAGTAAAGCTCATTCCAAAAGGATTCCTCTCCTTTTCTAGCATGGGACCATTCACATTGTATTACTTTCCCATAGTGTTTATTGGTTTAGTCCAAAACAAAGGTATTGTTTTTGTGACGGAAAGATATGTATTATTTACAGACAATGTCAGTGTATCAATCACACATGCAATTTTTTTTTTTTTTTTCTTGTAAGTTTTTTCATTCATGCGCAGATGCTTCAACCGCTGTCTCTTATACACATCTAGATGTGTATAAGAGACAGGTTGAATATAGAACATTAGGTTCCTAAATAAATAATGGCGTATCAAGTAAAACTTTTGGACACGTTCCTGCAAGCTAAGATTAAGATTAAATTCCTTTTTTTTGTCATTGTGACGTTGTGATTCACACCACAGCACATCAAAGTGAGCAGTGGGCAGCTTTTGAGCGCCCAGAGAGCAGTTTGTGGGGACGACACCATGCTCAGTGCACCTCACCAGTAATTTGGTAGGGGGATTCCAACCACGGACCGAAGTCCGCTTCCTTAACCAATAGGGCATCACTGCCGCCAAAAGAATTATTGGTGGGATACATGCCCAGGATTTAAAATTTAAGAATAGAGAATAAGAGAATAGTAGGGTTCCTTCTTACTATTATTGGTTAAGATAAGGGATGTCCGATATACTGATATCAACCGATAATGCCCAAACACTTAATTTCCGAAACCGATATGAACCGATACCGATATAGGCAGCTAATTTCCCCTGAATTAGTGTGATAGCAGACCAAATGTATTCTATAAACAACAACATAAACACACTACTACAACATAAGTTTTGGAAAAATGACACATTTATTTTTTACCATTTTGTCTGAAACAGTCCTATGCTTCTTTGTGCAGCATTTAATGTAAAAAAGAAATGTCTAGTGTTGGACAGAAGAACTTTCCAAAAATTGATTAACATTATAAACCGGGCTCATTCAGCCCTCACAACAATAGTCAATATAAATGGGCACAGATAGACTGTCTTGAACGGGAGAGAATGGCTGGTTCTCCAGGTCGATAAACTCAGTGAAGTTAGTCTGATTTCTTTTGCTCTTCTCTGTTCTTTACAGTATTTAACTCTTTTGCTCTTGTCTGTTCTTCACCATATTTAACTCTGAGTCTTTGAGAGAGAGAGAGAGCTGCTGCTTGCAGCTACCGCATCTGCGGCTGTTGCTGTGTTGTTGTCGTTTCACTGAGTCCATTCCATGTTTTTATTCTTTACTTCACTGCATGGAAACGCCTTGTGATAAATTGTTAAAATCTTACCCCCACCCTCACACGACCAGCTCCTTGCAGTCATGAAGATTCATGAAGAATTACAGTTTTCTATCCACAAAAAACTCCAGACCATTTACTGTAGCATTGCTCATTGTAGCTGTCTCCTTAAATGACATCATTAATCACTTGCCGGTCAGAGTGTCAGTACTGCAGACTCAGTTCTTCACATGGAAGTCCAGTGTTTTTGCCGAGACCACGGCTTTGCAGCATTGGATTAACATTATCGGTGGAAAAACCAATACCATGCAATAGTGATATTGCATGGTATTGGAAATACAATAGTATTTCCTGAAATAGATAATGGTGTATAATGTACAAGCATGGAACAATTCACAGTTTCTTACTTTCAAATAGTATTATAGTTTGAAAAACCAAGGCCAGAAGATAAAACCTTAGGAGCAGGTATTGTTGTATAATGTAGGAGTCTGGGAACATTTAACCTTCCCTCTAAATAAATGGTTGAAATGGTTAGAATTGGTTTAAATATCATGGCCTGCCATATAAGTCTGAGCCAGTCACACTTTTCTTCTAACAATTTTTGTATATAGGTTTTAAAATGCCATGGCCAGCAGTCAAAAACAGAATACTTATTCTCAATGGTGGTAAGGTAACGGTGTGCAATGTAAGAGTATGGGGCTATTGTCACTTTCCTTTTCAAGGTCAAGGTCAGCTTTATTGTCAATACCTTTACATGTACAGAACATACAAGGGTATTGAAATTGCGTTCCCCTCTATCCCATGCACAGACAAGACACAACATTACAATACACACAATATTACAATACAGTTTACAATAAAATCTGCCATATTGTGGTCTGCAATCAGAATAGTTAGTGCAAAATAGATAGTGGGCATTACTGTTGACCAGATAGTAGAATAGAGTTTACAGTCATGTCATAATATATACAAACATAAAATAAATAATCGGTAGAAAAAGATGTAAAATAATGCATTTCATTACATAACATTATATTACAACAGTGGAGGTGATGGTTGTGCAAAGAGGTCACAGAGGTACAGTACAGATGGTTAAAGTGCAAGAAGAAGTGCAGTAAACAGTTTCATATTAAGGTGCAATGTATGCATGTTTCTGGGGAAGAATTCAAGTGGGAGTGATGGGTGTGGGTGGAGAGGGGAGAGAGTTCAACAATCTAACAGCTTGGTGGATGAAGTTGTAGTCAGTCTGGTGGTGCGAGATGAGAGGCTTCTGTAGCGCCTCCCAGAGGGCAGGAGGCTGAACAGGCTGTGTGCAGGGTGGGTGTCGTCACTTACAATTGTGATGGCTTTGCGAGTGAGTCGTGTAGTGTATAGGTCCAAAAGTGAAGGAAGTGGTGCACCAATGATCTTCTTAGCTGTGTTCACTATGCGCTGCAAGGCTTTCCTGTTGTAGTCAGTGCAGCTGCCGCCCAACACAGTGATACAGCTTTTAATGAATACTGTTGATTGGTTGAAATACCAAGGCAAGTAAACAAAAACCTTATAACAGGTCCTAAATAGGTAATTGTTAGGGGCGTGAAGATTAATTGTTTTGGATCAGTTATCATTCTGTGACCTACACGATCCAAGAGTACCAGTCCAGAAAGACCCCATCGATCGAAAATGCAGTTAATGGTCCGATGGATTGGATTCTTGCCTGTGGATTGGTTTCCTTCTCCATTGCCCTGCCAGCAAATTGACATTTAATATTTATATTTTACTACTAACATTTAAACAAAATGTATTAATTTCAAGATTCTTACATTACACACCATTACCTTTTTCAGGACCTAACTTCTGTATGTATGCTGGCCATTGCATTTTAAACAATCAACACTATAAGTTAATAGGTTAATGTAAATATCTCCAAAATTTACATCACATGCCCTTACCTCCATTATGACCTCATATTCTGTTTTTGTCTGGGACAGACAAAAAGATCACTAACCTTTCCTGTGATTGTCAAAAATCACTAATTTTGCAGATCACTCACCTAGCCATTGATTCATCCAGGATCACTGATCTGGTCGGTGATTGGTCAAAGGTTCAAGACTTGCTTTATGATTGGTCAAACACATGAAACTGCGTTTTGAGTAGTCAGAAATCAATGACCTGTTTTGTGATGGGTCAAGTACTACATAGTTCACCTGTATTAAACAAAGGTCATTGATCTGGCATGGGATTGGTGAAGGAATATTGGGCTTCTGGCCTGTGATTGGTCGAGGACCAAAAGCTGTCCTGTAATTAGTACTGATTTGGGCTGATTAGAAATGGACTATTAGATCACAAGGGGTGGGTGTGTAAGGGTGTACAGTATGTTGGTGATCGGCCCTGTGTTTCGAGTGGCTTAGGACGCTGGCAGCAGCCCTGTGTTCTGTGGTCACCTGGTGGTATTCTGCGGCTCTGCTTAGGCAGGGCCAGAGGACTCGTCAGGCTGTCGTCCCTTTGGATGTCTGCACCAGATAATGTTACAGAGGTGCACTATGCAACAATACCCATTAGTGACACCTCATCTTTCTGGCACTTGTTGGGTGTCTGCCCGCTGCAAATAGCAGAGGATGGTACAGAGGTACTGTTACGTCCCCTAGGGGTGGGATGGTAACACTGAGCTACCAAAGTGAGGAGAAGTAGACATTGTTGTGGTGAACCATATTATTTAATACAAATAAAACAACATACACTCACAAAATGGAGGAGGTAGGGAACAAAGGTGTGTGCCAAACAAATGAAATAATAACAAAAAGCAGGCCTGTCCTAAAGGCGATAACTAAAACCAAACACAATACTGAAACCAAAACCTCACTACCATATCTAAAAAAAGTAAAACCAAAACTTACAAGGGGTGGCACAACCCAACTAACTAGTGGAGATAACAATCAAAACTACGTGCATGCGTGTGTATGGGGATCCCCCTGTGATCTAACCCTACCCCCTTACCACCAAGCTGAGCATAACACGTGGTTCACAGCAAAGACCAGGCTTGAGAGAGAGAGGCCGCAGGAGTCCGAGCTCCTCCTCTTGAAGGGTTCGGACGCCCGGTTCGAGGCCGCTGATTGGCCAGGGCCATAAGCCAGGAGCAGGCACAGGGTGTTGAGGATCCGTAATCAACCTGTGAATGGTTGAGGATGAGAGGAGAGAGGGAGAGAAGGGGGGGGGGAGAAAACACCTACACAGGCACGGCATGTAACAGGTACACTATGCAACAATACCCATTAGTGACACCTCATTTTTCTGGCACTTGGTTGACGGAAGTGGATTTAGATGCCCTGTGCAGCGGTGTCAAGGATGTATAGCTGGTAGGGGTGTGAAGATTAATCGTTTTGGATCGTAGAGCTGGGCGGTATGACCAAAAATTGATATCACGGTATTTTTAGAAATTATCACGGTATCACAGTATTTGACGGTATCGTTTTTTTTTTACGTGGATGTTAACGTGTTAACCCTAATTCCTATTGTTTAGAAAATAATTATAGTTAATAGTTATTAACCCTGGTTTTAATGGTCCCACAAAATGTGGCTGTTCACAAAGAATTGAGTGTCAGGCACTCATAATTGTAATGAGGTGCAGAAATCAGAATGAATAACCCAGACAGTTGCAGTAAAATTACAGAATTCATTATTGCGCAACTTGAAAACATCATTTAAAGATGACTGCAATGTAAGAGTGATGTGCCCCCTGTGACTGCAAAGTGAATATTTCAGAAACAACCACACCTTCTTAAACAAGTTGCATCCATACAGACTTTATTGAGGTGTTAAGGCCTACACACATTTAAACAAATAGTAAAGGTAAACAAAAAATATGCAACTTGCATAAGTAATAGTATTGTTCGAATCCAGGAGCAATGCACTGTATTCAAATCAAATACATAAGTGCAACTTAGCTAGCAGGCTTATTCTGTACCATAGAAACAATACACAACTTTAAACGAATAATAAAAAGTAAATTTAAAGACTGTGGTGCATGTGTTTGGCTAAGTGTGAGTGTGATAGAGTTGGTAATATCATTCCACCATTTGCTTTTCTTGTCACAGATGACCCCTTTAGCAAACGCGCCTACCAGGAACGTCTGTGTAATGTTTTGTGCTGCAGTGCCAGAGACTGCACTGTGCTACAGTGCAGTCTCTGCACTGCACTGTCTCTCCTGGGGAGAAGATGCAGATTTAACTTTCATGCAATCTTTATAGTCCAGGATATGATTGTGGCAGAGGTGGTGAAGCAAATAGCTTATGTTGCCTCCTGCAGCTAAAACAGTAGCTCGATAACATTTGCATATTATGCGTGTTTGGTCCGAGTCAGATTTCTCAAAACCAAAGTACCTCCACACGACAGACAGCGTTCCTTTTTTTTGAATGAGTGTGTTATCGTTTTCTCCCTCCATTTTCTCCGGCCGCTCTCATGCACAGTTGGTTTGTTTGGTGCTACACTGTTACCCGCTCGATCTACCGCTGTGCAACGCTCCGCCATTATGTGTTCCCAACATATGCGCACACACCGCAAAATTCATATCATAAAAATAAAAATTACCGGTAAAAGCCCTATTGGATCAGTTATCGATCAGTGACCTACACCAGTGATTTTCAACCTTTTTTGAGCGGCGGCACACTTTTTACATTTACAAAATCCTGAGGCACACCCCAACCACAACCACATTTTAATACAGTAATTATAATACGTGAAAGCTATTACCAACACTCCAATATAAACAATTTGATTGAACAATTGTAAAATATTACCAACTCCGCACACATACATTCCCTTCTTAAAATGTTTTAATTTGTCTTATATGTCTTTGAAGTTTTTTGATTATTTACTGTGGCAGACTTTCTGAAGAGAACAGAAGAAGTAAATTGGGTAAATCAATGGTGTTATTTGGGTAACAGTAACCCCAGAATTACAATAATACTGATAATAATAATACAACAGTTTTTCTTTTGTCGACCATTCATTCTAGGGCCTTCATCTGAGTCAGAATTTTGTCCAGGGCCCTGTTCGTTTCACTTGGGGTGTGTGAACTGTGACATCAGCTGATTTGATTGGAGTTTACACAGATGATATTTACAGTGTTTCTTATTAAAAATCGAAGGTTTGGACATCATTTGTTTTGTTCAAGAAGGATGGGAAGATAGGTAAAAGCAACGCAATATGACAACTCTATAGAGCAAATACTGAATACATTGGGGGTACAACAAACCTTAGCAGTCCCCGATGAGACGGCAGAATGCGACTGATGACTGGGTGAAGATAACGGTTACGCTGACAGGGCAGGAATCAGAAGAGCGGACAGGATAAAATTCGCAAGGTTTTTCCAACCGTATTTCGTCAATAATTCAGCGAGGTCCAGGGCAATAAGAGAATCTGTCTACTGGTAAACCTTTCTAAAACTGTAGGCATGTATTTCACTAAAATAAGTAGAGTGTCACCTGATTCTGACATAATTGTTGATGTAGATAAAATTCAAATATTCAATCAGTATAAATATCTTGGGTTAATATAACATTTACAGCTCTCCTTATTTGTCAATATAGGCCATTATTACAAATTATGTAAAAAAAAATCAAGTTAAATCTTTCTTCATGCAAAAAAAGGAGATGCCGGATAAAGCCAAAAAACATTTTTTAATTGTATAAAAGTGCTTGCAAATTTATTTTTTATTATATATTTATTGTGTGCTCTGCATTTTAACATCATGGCCATGGGACAACAGACGATATTTTAGGCTTTGGCTAATTCTTTTTTATTTAACCATGTGTAATCATATGTTTATGAAAATCCATTTTCCCCTTTCAAATAAGCCACACTTAAACTAAAAAAGACAAGCAACTGTATAGTATAGTTAAAAGCGGAGTTGCAAATTTTTATTGAATAGAACTGAACCTAATGGGAATCGAACTGGATCGATCGAATATTTTTCTACTTACAAATAGTTCCAAATCGGATCGTAGCCTGTGAATTGATATTTAACTTGGATTGTTAGGGGTGTGAAGATTCACAGCCCGATAGCTGGGGTGTTTAAAGAGAATAGACAGACCTTGTTCACGAACCACCATATATATATATGTATATATATATATATATATACACTCCCGTTAGTATATACACTCTACAGTTCATTCATTCATCTTCTTTTGCTTGTCCGTTGCCGGTTCGCAGGGGCAGCTGGTGCCACCCAAATCACATTGCACCATATTGTGAGCCTTTCTGTGGGTGGTGAGCCCACAAGAAGTTATGTGGGTTGGGACGGTGCTATGCTCAGAGCACCTCAGTGGCAACCTGGCAGCTGGTGCATTCGAAGCGGGGACCTTGCGGACCCAAGTCCGCTTCCTTAACCACTAGGCCACCACTGCCACTGCCTGTTAAATTCAATAAATGAAAATAATCACATTTCACTATTCCAAAGAGATCATATATATATATATATATATATATATATATATATACTTACTTACTATTTGAATCATAATTATCATTTACTTTTAATCACTCATTATATGCAGTATTCTGAGCTCTGTGCTCCATGTCACGTACCCACTTTAAACTTTAACAGATGCCTGGGCAAAACGGGAAAATTTTTTTTACATACTTCCCCCTTTTTACCCAGGCATCTGTTTCTTTAGGTCTGAATCATGTTGAAAAAATCTCCCGTGGCATAGAGAACATGTCTAGCGATATTCCTCCTCTGTTGACTGAAATAGAAGATTTTGAAATATTTTGTATAAAAATTGTGCCAACTATGATTCTCTTGGTTAATTACATAAGAATACTGAGGTTGGCCTTTCTTGACACTATGCAGCTGGCCTGTGATTGGTGAATGATCACTGACACAGCCTGTGATTGGTCCAATATTATGGTGATAGCCTGTGGATTTATAATATCACTGACTTAGTCACTGATCGGTCAAAGATTACTGACCTAGCCTGTGACTTGTCTAAGATCACTTACCTAGCCTGTGATTAGTCAATCCTTGCCGACCCTGCGACACGGCTTTGATCTTGTAGCGATCTTCCTCCAACCTCGTCACCTCCGCCACCACCATCTCCTTCCTTTCCTTCTTATTGGCCTTGGACCAGTAGCGTGGTGCATCTCCCCAACCTAGCCCTGAGATGTGTATAAGAGACAGGTGCCTAAATGAAACATAACAAAAATCCCTGGACTATTTCTCACTAAATCAAACTACACCTACAGTTATTTGGATTTGGTTATTTATATGGACAGCCCATGCAGTGAAGGCCGGTGGGGTGGCATTGCTGCAATTTTCAATGAAATTCTCCAACCTCGTACACTTTAACTCCCTTCTGCCCCATCATTTGAACATTTGACTTTTAAATTCCCTGGGCCTAAACCCATCATCACAGCCATTATCTGCCGCCCCATCATCATCTCTTTTGCTACTTGGTGACTTCAACCTCCACATAGATTCCCCTGAAAAATGCTAAGGGCCTCCTTGACCTGCTCAACTGTTCCAGTTTCACCCAACACATCAACTTTCCCACCTGCAACCGAGGACACATCCTAGACCTGGTCTGCTCCACTGGCCTACACATCCACAACATTTCCAGCCTTGACGTCTCCTTTTCCGACCACCTAGCCATTATATTTCAAACTGATATCCCTACCCTGAACCAAATTATTACCCTGAAACAAATGAATTTCAGCCCCTCCAGCAGCTCCTACGCAGCGGCCGGGAAGCCAGGGTAAGTGGGTGACTGTCCACAGCAAGACGCGTAATAGCTTTCCGAAGCCCCCGGTTTGCCACCAACCGGTTCATACAGGCAATTCGTTTGCCCCCCTCAGCGACGCACCCGCTGAGGATCAAACTCTTATTATTGGCGATTCTGTTTTAAGAAATGTCAAGTTGACGGCACCAGCGACCAAAATTAAATGCGTTCTAGGGGCCAGAGCCGGCGACATAGAATCCAATTTGAAACTGCTGGCTAAAAATAACCGTATGTTTAATAAAATTGTAATTCACGTCGGCAGTAATGGCATCCGGCTTCGTCAGTCGGAAGTCACAAAAACTAGTGTTGAGTCGGTGTGCGCGTTCGCCAAAACGATTTCGGACTCCGTATTTTTCTCTGGACCCCTACCAAGCACGACGAATGACGACATGTTCAGCCGTATGTCATCATTCAACAGGTGGTTGTCAAGGTGGTATCCTGCTAATAATGTGGGCTTCATAGACAATTGGCAGAGTTTTAGGGCCAAACCTGGTCTGATGTGGAGGGATGGCATCCACCCCACCCTGGATGGAGCTAAATTAATTTCCAGGAATATTTCAGATATTTTAATAAAAACCACATGACACCAAAGAGTCCAGACCAGCAGACAGAGTTGTCGTCTTACACACGTCTCTGAATCAGCTTCATGCTGACACTAAGTACCTTGTCCTTAGTTCTTTAGATCAGGCTACAAATTCAATAAATCATCTCCTCTTTACAATTCTTTATCGCACACCCTCCCCATATTCAGAATTCCTAAGCGAATTCCCAGAATTTCTAGCAGAGTTCTGTGCTCCAATAAAATCATCATAGTAGGTAATTTTAATATTCATGTAGATGTTCCTAATGATAACCTTAGCTTAGCTTCCTCATCACTCCTCGACTCATTTGGCTTCAACCAAGTGGTCAACAAACCAACCCATCATCATAACCACACGCTTGATCTTATTTTAGCGTATGGAATTGAAATCCAGAATTTGGATATATTTGACCACAACCCATTGATATCCGACCACTGTCTGCTGTCTTTCGAAGTTAACATTCGAAATGTTACAAAACCTAATCAGCAATATTATTACAGTCGCTGTTTGTCAGACAGTTTGGTCACACAATTTAAAGAACAGCTCCCACCTGCCCTCCAGTCATGTCTCAGTTACTCAGAGGAAAATTGCAAAACTTTCTCCCGCTCACAGTTAAATAATTTAGTTGATAATACAAACTCGGCTCTACAAACAGTGCTAAACACTGTTGCCCCTCTCAAAAAGAGGACCATTTCTAATAAGGAATTAGCTCCGTGGTTCAATACCCAAACAACCCGGGCCTTAAAGCTCGAAACACAGAAATTAGAAAGGTTATGGCATTCCACACACAATGATGATAACTATGTCATGTGGAGGAACAGCTTTGGCATGTACAGAAAAGCCCTCAGACATGCTAGGACCGCTTTTTATGCAGAGCTTTAGTCCCATAACCCTCTCAGAGTTGACCTCACTGGTTTCCTCTTCCAAACCCACTACATGTCAATTGGACCCCATACCAACCCCACTCTTTAAAGACTCTCTGTCACAGCTTGGTGATGTTACATTAAATCAAATTAATATTTCTCTTCTAAGTGGTTATGTTCCTCAGGCCTTTAAAGTAGCAGTAATTAAACCCTTACTTAAAAAACCTACCCTTGATGCTAATGTAATGTAACCAAATCCAAATAACTGTAGGTGTAGTTTGATTTAGTGAGGAATAGTTCCAGGTATTTTGTTATGTTTCATTTAGGCACAGCAGGTCAAGTTTGTTATCTGTAATGAAGTTGTTGTAGCTGAGGCTTTTATTGTTAAGGGATCTTGTAATGAAAAAGGCGATTTTCAGTTGCTCTTGTTTTGAAGTTGTTGTGGTGAAAGTTGGGATTGTCCGAACATTGAAGAAGTTCACAGTTGACACATTCTGGTGACATGTGTTGTGATGACATAGGGAGGAAGTACAGGAGCTGGTGTGTGAACTGTGGACAGTCAATAGTGTTGGGATTGAGTTTTCAGTGCTAGAAATTTATATGAATCACAACAAATGTAGCGGGGTCGGCGTAGAAGTCCAGAATTTCAGAGCCTGTTGATTAGTTCGTTGGAACGGGGCAGTTTGGGAATAAGCTGGTAGAGTTTGGTTAGTGTGTAACATAAAACCATGGACGCTGTGAAAAGGCATTTCCTGGAGATGGGTGGTTTTGACTGTGGCGTCGTAACAGTGCAGAGAACGAGGGTCAAGATAACTAATCTTGAGATAGGTTCCAATTTGTTCAAATAAACGAGGACTCCTCTGTGCACACTAGAGTTGATTGCGGAGTTCCACAGGGCTCTGTACTTGGGCCAATTCTTTTTACATTGTATATGCTTCCTCTAGGCAAAATTATTAGACAACATAATATGGATTTCCACTGCTATGCAGATGATACCCAGTTGTATTTATCTGCAAGGCCTGACAATCCAAACAACATCCCTCGGCTTCAGTCATGTTTTACAGACATGGATGACCCAAAATTTTCTGCTTCTAAATGCAGAAAAAAAAACGAAGTGATAGTATTAAGACAAAAACATACTGATCCACCATTGTTGATCCAGGGATTTAATCTGGATGGAAATATTCAACCCTCCCGCTCTACTGTCAGGAACCTGGGGGTGTTATTCGATAATAGCTTGAATTTTGACGAACATGTTAAGCAAATTTGGAGAATTGCCTTCTACCATTTACGTAATATTAAGGCAACTAGAAATATTCTGTCCTGTAACGATGCAGAGAAACAATCCATGCCTTCGTAACCTCTAGGCTGGATTACTGCTATTCTCTTTTATCAGGTATTTCCTTCAGGTCCTTAAAGAACCTTCAACTGGTCCAAAATGCAGAACCCCGCATATTGACTGGAACCAAAAGACGGGACCACATAACTCCCATCTTAGCCTCCCTACTCTGGCTCCCAATTAAAAGTAGAATTGATTTCAAAGTTCTATTATTAACTTACAAGGCCCTAAATAATCTGGCCCCTTCCTATATTAAGGACCTGTATTATCTATTATCTATCCTACTTTCCCCCTATAAACCTAGCAGACCACTCCGATCATTAGATTCGGGTCTATTAGTGGTTCCCAAAATTACTAAGAGTAGAACAGGTGGTAGAGCCTTTAGTTATCAAGCCCCCTTCTGTGGAATCAGCTTCCGCTTCAGGTCAGGGATTCTGATTCAGTCTCTTCCTTTACGGTGAAATTAAAAACCAATTTATTTAATGTCGCCTATGGGAACTTTTTGAATGTTTAACCCTAATCTTTTAGTTTACACCAAGCTGCTATATATTTTTAAATGCTGGGGTAGGGGGCCCTCACATCATGCATTTAGAATGAGCGCATAGTCTGAGCGCCCCCCCTCCCTCATCCTCGTCCCTGTCTCACTCTCTCCCCCAATCTATTGAAATCTGTTTAAACTACCGTTTTTGTTTGTTTCTCTTTTTTATTGCTGTTGCTGATGGCTGGGTCGATGCCAGAACTAGGATAACCAGGACTAGGAGGATCAGCAGTATAGATGACCGGACATACACCTACAGACATAACGGCTACTGGAAGACTACATTTAAAAATTTTGACTAATTTGTTGTATCTTTTGTATTTGTTTTATTTTATTGTATTTTTATGCTCTGGTAACATCCATTGCACTGTCTGTTCGTCCAGGGAGTGGATCCCTCTCCTGTGGTTCTCCCTAAGGTTTCTACCGTTTTTTTTCCCTGTTATAAGGGTTTTTTCCTCTGTAGTTTTTCCTTACCCGGGCTGAGGGTCTAAGGACAGAGGATGTTACCAACCCTGTAAAGCCCTATGTGACAAACTTGTTTTGTAAATGTGGGCTATAAAAATAAAAATTGATTGATTGATTGAAGATAAATAAAAAAATAAAAATACTGCATGTTGAAGTTTATGTGTTTCCTACCTTGTTGAATCATTCTGAATCTTTATTGCTAAATTATTAGGTTGGACCTCTGTACTTATGCACTGCTTATTGAATGGTCAATATTTTTCTGTGACAGTGGCCGCTGCTAATAACAGTGGCAGTGTTATTAGCCGCTGCTAATAACAGTAATAACATTGATTCACATAGAGTCACGTCTTGCCGGTGGTCCCACTGTTTGTCCACCAGATGGTGGCATTTCCCGCCCTTGTCGGTCATGTGACCACACAGGTGCACCTCGTTGTCTGGCAGCTTCTCTAATCACCTGTGTATTTAAACCCCGCTGACGGGGTGAGAAGCTGCCAGACCGTTTTCCTTATCGTCCTGATGCCTGGTCCTGATCTTGCCTTGGTTTCCGATCTTGCCCTTGTTCCCGATCCTGTCTTGGTTTCCTTGTTCCTCGGTCCTGTGCTCTGCTTAGTGTTGCTCTCCGGTTTGTACCTTGTTTTCTTGTTTTCGTCTCGTGATATTTTGTTTGATAGTCCAGATTAGTTCAGTTTGTAGGTTCTTGGTGTTTTCCCTAAAGTAAAACCTTGTTTTTCCTTTTCTAGTTTTTGTTTCCCTGCGGTTACCTGTTAGTGGTTCCAGGTTGATATAGTTTAGTTTTATTCCTTCCATTATTTAGTTCATGTTTTGTTTGTTACTTTCCTTCGAGACTGAGTCCCAGTATAAGAGACAGCTTCGAGACTGAGTCCCAGGTTATTTGTGTTTTTCTTTTTCGTTGTCGTGTTCTCTCCTGCGGCGACCCAATTGGTCCCAGGATTTTTGTTTCTGTAATTTTTCTCTTTAATAAATTTTTGTATTTGACACCACTCACGAGTTTGGCTTTTGGGTCACCTGCTGGGAACCATTACACATAGCTCATATGGCGATGGTTAGCAATGCTCCACTTACTTTGTTAAACATAATCCGGCTGATGAGATGCCCCCCCTCCGTCCGTTTGATACGGTGGCCCTGAGGTGCAAGACACTTTTACAAATACCAAAACAAAATTACATTTCAGAAAACAAATTTACAATTAAGAAAACAAATTTACAAACTCTGAAACAAAAATACATTTAAGAAAAAAAATTACAATTAAGAAAACTAATTTACAAACTCTGAAACAAAAATACATTTAAGAAAAAAAAAAATTACAAACTCTGAAACAAAATAACATTTCAGAAAACAAATTTACATTTAAGAAAACAAAAATACATTAATGAAAACACTTTTACAAACTCAGGAAACGCTTTTACAAACTCAGGAAACACGTTCACAATCGCCGAGACAAATTTACAAATTGACGAAACACTTTAACAAACTGTCTCTTATACACATCTAATTACTCAACGCCAGTGTCTTGGTTATTCACAGCATCATTTCCCCCCCACCCTGTCACTGACTGGCGGCCAACCGGTGGGGGCGCTACAGCAAAAACAA
>JAFBJS010001056.1:383909-398773 GCA_016785265.1 Paraplagusia blochii | reverse complement strand
GGAGGGTGGGGGGGTATGGAACAGAGACTGTCTCTTATACACATCTGAAATGAAAGAAATGGCTGAGCCACATGCTCAACTTGTCTTTGGCTGTCATGTTGCAAATAGGGATTTATCAGCAACATCCATTCATCAGTAGCTGAAGTGAAGTGAAGAGAAGTGAAGGAATCATATTCATATCAGTGTGAGAAACTACTCTTAGCTGCGTGTGTCGCTTATGCAAAAGATATATCTCTGAGTTTTTGTTTTCCATTCCGCCCCCCCCCCAAAAAAAAAGTTTGTTTCCAGTAACATTAAAATAAATAATGAAATAAATGAAAGACACAATTTTAAAAAGCAAATTTTTGGCAATAAAAATCACATTTTGAGGACTTTTATTTTGTCACCAAATTTTGACTATTGTAAGGGTCATTGGTTCTTCTTTTCATAAATTCTATGTCAATGATGTGCATAAATAACAGGTGCTGTACAAGATGTTCAAACATGAGAATGTGTATGGGAAAAACATTTGCAAAACCTCCTGTCCTTCTTAATTGCGAGTCAGAACTTACTATTTTAAGGCGTTATAAGATTTTAGTTCCCTCACGGGTTTGATACGTGATCAGGTTAGACCAATCGAGAAGCTGCTTGATCACAACAGTACATCAACATAAAAAATAAAATAAAGTATGCCTCTGCATTTAACCCATCTACATAGTGAGCAGGGGGCTGCTGACAGGGGAGCAGTGTGTGGGGTACCATGCTCAAGGCACCTCAGTGGTAACTTTTAAACCCAAGTCCACTTCTTTAACCATTAGGCCTTAACCATTAGACCATCAACATGGCTGCCTCCAGGGTTTTACTTAACATTTCCACCTCCCCCCGTTCTCTGTACCGTCTACTCTGACTCCAACTACCTCTATGACTTCCGTCAATCTCCTCGTTGTCTCCAACCTGGTAGCTCCATCTCTAGGATCATTATTCTACCAATGTATCCACTGTCCCTCCTCTGCACATGTCCAAACCATCTCAATGTGGCTTCTCTAGCTTTTTCCTCCAAACCTTCCTGTCTGTGTTGTCCCTCTAATGACTTCATACATGGTGAATATTAATTTTTCACATCTTCTTCTTCTGCTTCCGGCTTGTTTCTTATTTGGAGGTTGCCAAAGCATTTTTTTTTTCATCTCACCCTGTCCTATGTATTTTGGCAAAATAATACCAGTTACACTGAAATATCAAGGGAAAATTCTAATTAATTACAATTGCAGTTAATTTTGACATGGAAATTCTTGGCAGATGGGATACTGGAAACTTTTTTTTTTTTTTTTATCTGCCCTAAAAGGTAAAGGACTTGACTTTTGATCTCTGCTTACTTCCCGGGGATGTGACTTTTTCTACCATCTTAAATTATTTATTGAATTAATACCTTCTTTACTGTAAATATTTAACACTACTTAAACACAACGCTCCTTTCCATCAGGAGGCCTCAGCACGAAACTGTCAGGGGACTGGAAGGGTGGAGGGTGGGGGGGTATGGAACAGAGAGGAGGAGGATGGAGGAGAAGGGCACAGATTAAGATTCAATTAACTTTGCATGGCAGCTCTGCAGTGTCCAGGGAAATCAGTTTGAGTGAATAAACACGTCTTCCTCAGTTTCTCAGTGAGCTCTGTTTAAAATATATAAGAATATTCACAGATATACAGTATTTTTAAAGAGCGTTAGATGAAAAAAGAATAAGAGAAAATAACACTCGCTCCCCAGGTGTGATGCTCGGAATGAAGTGAGCTGTGATGTGAGATTTGCCCAGGGTCACATTGTCTATTTTCACTTCTCATTACTTCAAAATTCCAGTAAGAGGGGAAGAGAGAGCTGGAGGGAGTTTTTCCAGTTCCTGTTTTTTTTTTTTTTTTTTTTTTTGGATTATTTATAAATCAGGAAAAAACATATTGTTTTTTTTATGGGGATAAAAGTAAAAAAAAAAAAAATCACCAACCTAGTTTCCAAAGGACAGATGTCGTGTATGCACATCCTCTGTCTCTCCATGACTTGTTTTGAGTTTGTCACGAAAGAAGATTTGCAGAAAAATAAGACACATATTCTTCCAAGTGCTAATTGATGAGAAGCACTGCACACGTTTTTTTTTTTTTTTTTCTTTGTCTTTGTGAAGTTGTAAACCAGTTGGAGCTAAAGGCAATGATTTATCTAAAAACAACAACTGAAAATAACTTGTGAAAATAGCCCCGCTGGGACTGACACCTAAGGGCATCAGTGACAGGGTGCAAAGAAAAAACAGAGAGGAGAGACGGAGCTGGAAAACTTGCAGCTCAACAACAACAACAATAAGGAAAAAAAAAAATCAGCAGCAGCCTGAGTAGCAGCAACAGCTTTAGATTTATCCATCAATATTAATTCCTGTCCTTGTCAGAGAATTTCAACAGTATTTTGATGTTGAATTCTCCTCAAACCTTTTTTTAACATCTAAAATAAAGATATCAGTGAGCCAGAGTCTCAAAGAAAAAAAAATATATAAAATGTCACCATCGGGGGCAGTGTAGACCAGTGAAAGTCTACAAATATACACAATCCACACATTAAAATCCACACCTCAAGTCTATTTGGAGTGAGTCATTGGTCTAATTCAACATATATTTGGACTGCGAAAGGAAGATCTTGCAAATATAAACAGTATATGTTAGGGGTGTGACGGTTTACTCCTGTAACAATTTGATTCGTATCTCGATTCACGGGCTACAATCTGATTCGGGAACGATTTATAAAAAAAAAATAAAAAATAAACGATCGATCCAGTTTTATTCGATTCAGTCTGGAAGAATTTTTTTCATTATTATCGATTTGGGCTTTTTGGACTGGTATACTCGGATCGTGTAGGTTACAGACAAATAATTGATCCATTTGCACACCCCTAATATATGTACATAGACTCTATATGATTTACAGGGGTGGTGCCTGTTAATGATAGATTTACTAGATAATAATATCATGGTGTGATTGTGCATTTATGTTTTATTCAGCTTTCAACAATTTTGTAAATTCCTTATTGCCTTTTGTGCCAACATAGTTAAAAGCTGACATTGAGAATTGTCATTTAGTTTTGTTAGTATCTATCTATCTATCTATCTATCTATCTATCTATCTATCTATCTACCTTCCTACCTACCTACCTACCGTATCTAGAGGCTGATTCAGTGTAGTGTGATTTGGGTGATGGCTGCAGAGACCGCTGTCTTCTTGGCTCAGTACTGTGTATATGTGTGTATACATATATGTACTTTTGAAACTGAGAGCTACTCCACTCAATATACTAATACTAAGAGCTACTTGTTTGTTACAAACCAGTCAAACAATGTCCATTCATTTATTCATCTACATCATCTTATCTGATATCAGCGGCAACGGTAACAGTCTCCACCACTGCCACCTAAATCACACTGCACCACACTGTGAGCTTCCCTATGGGTGATGAGCAGAACAGTGACCACTTCATCATCTGAAATCATTTTTGATGTAACTGAAAAAAAAAAGGACACTGGAACAGTACAATTTAATACTTTTGTTGATAAGGTTAATTTTAATAGCACACCCTGTGGGCAGGGTCTGGTATAGATTATTGACATGGTGGAAATAATTTGCAGCGTACTTCTTTTCAAACTGAATACTCTTGGCCTATGCCTTGTCGTCATTTTGTGTGGAAAGAACAGTGCATGCCACTGCTGAACCACAGGGGGCCTCAGTCAGACACCCGGTTAACTGTCTCTATCATTAACCTACACTTCTAGCCATAAGTCTCTAACTCCCCTTTAATTTGATCAATGCTGAATTCCTTAACTGCTCCCAGTGTCCCCTCTACAATGTTTTAATCAGAACATCCTCACACCCAGACAAGAGAATCCTCATTAGAAGAGATTAGAGGAGACTGCAGGCTAAATGTCTCCAGTAATAGCAGACATGGTCACTTGGAGTTAACCCCAGGCTCTAATATGTTCTTATTTTTATCAGCCTATTACCTTTAGTTTAAAAAACCTTCACTTCCCGGACAAAAAGAAAATGTGCATTTCTTATTTTTTTCATTTTTTTTTTTTTTTTTATAGAACCACAGTTGATATAAAAATATAAATATTGTTTTAATTTAGTGGTTTTTATTCCAACCCCCATTGGGATCACCTAAAATTAAAATGGCTGAAGAAAGGAAATGAAACTCATTGTCACTGTGATTCACACCACGGGATGTGATCTCTTCATTTCACCCATCACCTGGATAGTTCTTAGTGCTCAGGGAGCAGTGATTGGGGACAGTTTCATGCTCAGTGGACCCCAGTGCTTAATTTGCAGTTGATGGATTCGAACCTGGAGCCCTCCAGAACATGCCTAGTGCAGGGGTCGGCAACCCGTGGCTCTTTCATCCAATCCAAAAAAATTGATGTTTAAATGTTTATTTTAAAATGTATTTCTGAATTTGAAGATTATGGTAAACTTGTAACATTAAAACATTTTTAATATTTTTATTGTCCAAAACAGGGGTCGGTAACCCATGGCTCTGGATATGCGTCTTCGGAGTCACATGTGTCACATTTTGTCTCTTTTCGTCCTCATGCTGCAAAAATACAATTATTTTCCCAAGACACTCGGTGCATAAGTATATTTATTAAATGTACTGTATGTATTTATTAAAAGTTATTGTGTGCAGAAACAGTTTTGAGGTGGGCTGAATAGAACAGATTGGGGGAGATTTACCAGATAATGATGTTGCAAAAAAAAAAAAAAAATAAAGATATAAGGTAACAAAAACATATACTGTGTTATCTTCATTGTAGATACCAAAAAATATTTGCGGCACCCAGTGTTTTCTTTTACACTCAAAATGCTGCCAATTGGCTCGTTGGGTGTAAAAGGTTGCCGACTCCTGGCTTAGTGGTTGAGGAACCTGACCTCAGTCTGGTGTCTGAGCAATGCCTGAACAGGGACTGGAACCCTGTGCCCTCAGATTAAATTACCAACTGAGCTATCCAGGCTCTAGAAATGAGTAGGGTTAGATAATCAAAATAAACTACTTATATACTTATCAAAATAGGGTTTGGGTCATAAAGAGTTTAACATTCAGTAACTAGTTTGAAAATAAACTTTTGCAAATATGAGTTTCTGGCAGAAATTTGGTGCAGGGAAATGGAGAAATTCAACTTATTCATTCAGTCATTTATCTTCATCTGTTTATCCACGCCACTGAAATCACACTGCACTATAAATTATTATTTTTTTCCGCACAAAAAGGGTAAAATGGTGACATAGTTTTGTTTTGTCATCTATAGGAAATGCTAGCATTAGAGAAAAGGCAGACATATTCATTCATTCATTCATCTTCTTCAGCATATCAGTTACTGGGTAACTAGAGCAGCAGTCTCCACCACAACTACCCAAATCACACTTCCCTATACAGTGAGCCTTCCTGTGGGTTGGGGCAGTGCTATGATCAGAGCTCCTCAGTGGCGACCTGGTATTTGGTGGATTAGAACCTGAAGCCTTACACATCCAAGTCTGCTTCCCCAACTACCAGGCCACCACTCCCGCCCCTCCAACCTAATGAAATGTAATAAATATAATTATTTAAGTAATATTTAATAAGTACTCCAATAGGAAGCACCAGCCACTGTTTTTAGTGTCAGTCCAAAGCCCAGCTAAATGGCAAGGGTTGCATCAAAAAGGGCATCCGGCGTAAAATTTTGGCCAAATCAAAGATAGAGAATGAGCTAGCGAAGCCAGACTGAGATGGTTTGGACATTGTTCAGAGGAGGGACAGTGGTAATGTTGGTAGAAGAATGATCCTAGAGATGGAGCAACCAGGTAGGAAACAAAGAGGAGATTGAAGGATGCAGTGAGAGAGGACATGGAGGTAGTTGGAGTTCGAGTTGATGATACAGAGGACATGGTGCGATGGCTCATTGACTCGCTTTGGCAAACCCTGAAAAAAAAAAAAAAAAAAGGGACAACCATGCCATAACTCACGAACCAAAATCTTACTGTGTTCTTGCAGCCTACAAGTTTAAATAAGGATTCATGTCGATTCACAAAAAAATAATGGGATAAATTTCTCTTGGTGGCCCCCCTCTGGTGAGTAGATGCACTGCATCACTTCATGTCAATGGCAGTTGGTGGATTAAAAATTATATACAGTATGAACAATGTTACTTTATCAATGTCTTCCTTTCTTTCTCCAAGTCAAATATGGTCACGTCTTCACTCCCCGTCAGCCCACCTGCCTGTTATTTTTTCATTCCTGCTCCATGACATCTTCTTGTAAACAGTAGCTGCTCTTTGTTCTGAGAAAAGCAGTCGAGAGAGACGTCGAACGTTAAACGTCCGGTAAAGGTGTAATCAGCAAAATTCCAGTGCACAATGAAGAGGCCCACGAGACCAGGATGGAAAATAGATTACGTAGAAGAGGAGACGCAGTACCAACATTCAAGGAGGAGCAGAAAGAGAGCGAGGTGTGAGTGATGGTAAACATGATCTGCAGAGTAGTGTCAGGAAGAAGGCGTGGGCGAGTGGATAGATTTAGTTACCGTAATCCCATTCACGTTCCATTTCGTGAGGTCATACCTGCAGCTTTGTGCAGGAAATGCTTATAAACGAACAGTATCTAAAAGAACAAGCCCCAAATAACAGGCATTCTGTCATTACCCTGATTTCAACACAAAGTAAAAAAGTAAAAAAAAAAAAAAAAAGTAACAGTGGCTTACAGATCTCTGAATCACATTAAAATTTAATAAAACAGAACACCAGACATCCGTGGGTGGGCTGCAGCCTTTCACATCTGTCTGTCAAAGTACTCGGAGCACCAGCTACGGTTACATTAGCAAAACATTCACAGAGCAAATGGGATCAATTTTGATGCTACCTGATAAGCCTGGAAAAAAAAAAAGAAAAGTAAAGCACAACAGTAACATAGGACTTGGATCAAAGCCATTTAAAGGGCTGTTTTTGACCCATATATCAATGAGGTAATTTGTTTACACTCGCAGCTGCGCAGCATTTGTGTAACACATTCACACACAGTCAGCACAGCCTGGAGTGACCTTATCATAACATGATAATCTGAGTTGCCGCCGCAACAGGAATCACCTGAGACACCAGGAATAAACAGCTGTTTACATATACACCAGATAGCACTTTCAACATGTTACATGAGTTGTAGATAATAGATAATTAATATCATTTTAATGGGGCTGAAATGTATACAAAATCTAGGGGTGTAAAGATAAATTATTTTGAACTGGGTATCGGTCTGTGGCCTATCAGATCGGAGTGGATTGGTCAAAAAAACACGATGCAACGGTTTGGATTTACGGCTAGACCCCCTATCTCAAAATGTTTTGAGATAGAAACAAAGTATCATTCATCAAATGTTAAGTGTGTATAATTTTCTGATTTTCACTTTTTTTGTCAAGAAAAGATAATTATGTGTATCAAAAACATGGCATGTGATGGATTAGAGGATCTATTTTACATAACTGAGTACTAAAGTCTATGTTGTCAGTGATATGTTGAATATGTTATTGATTTTTTGAGGCAAGGTGTGTATTGTATTCTACGTACTAGCATATATTTGTAAACCTGTTAAGTGAGGCACACTGTATTTCTTGTTTTTGGGGTTTTATACATTGGCTACATAACGTAAAAAGGCCCAACTGTATTCATATTGTTTATGTGTCTGATTTGACATTCAGTAGACTTGGGGTATTGACTGTTGGACAAAATCTAAAAAAAAATAGATACTTTATTCAAATTACATTTCAACATAAAGCACATGGGCGTTAAATTGTCAATTTGTACCGAATGGAACTGAATCCGACCGAACTGGGTTGAATCAGTCGTATGAATCGCCCCTGAATCGGATCGTAACCTTTGAATCGAGATTTAAATCGGATAATTTTGTGAGTAGTGGGATTCACACCCCTAAAACAACACATAAATAAAAATTAACTGAAAACAACAAGACAATCATTTTCAACAATAAGGTTGTGACCACATTTTTTTGGCTACCATTTTAAAGTGTGAGTCCCATTCGTAAAATGCGGTAAGTGCTGCGATTGTCCAAGATGATTTCTTTCAGTTGAAACAAGCTATTGATATAAAAGCTCCACTCACTTCCTGTTCAAATAATAACTTCACATTTGGCTGACTTGTTGGAGACTAAAATTATCCTGAAACCCATCACAACAGGCATGAAAAGTGTTCCTTCTTTACTTTTTTTTTAAATTATTATGTCATATTCTCTGTAGCTTGTAGAAATGAAACTTTTTTTTTTTGTCAAATAAGGGCCAACTGTGCATTTGCAGTTTCTGTAAGTTATGACAAAGGAAACAAAAGTCAGATTCAAATCTGGGTATATATCAAAGTGCCAATTTATTTGAGAAAGACCCATGGATGGCAATTTACGAAGCATGTTATGCATAAAGTGGGAGAGTCGGTGCATTTCTCGTTTCTGAAATCTAGACTCCTGTTTGCTACGATGAAACTAGTGCCTTATTACAAGACGTGGATGTGAAAACATTAACGTAGGCTGAGCTACGTGACTGTCTCTGCCACGCACTGCAGTCTTACTGTCAATTACTGTCTATATGTTTCAGTTCATATATATGACATAAGGCTAAGACTCCACATAACAAAATGAAAACACTAAAACTTCTTCTTTTCCTTTAGGCGTGTCCCTAATTAAGGGGTTGCCACAGTTACTCAAGGTTTCCATCTCACCCTGTTCTCTGTATCTTCTACTCTGAATCCAACCACCTCCATGTCCTCCCTCACTGCATCAATCAATCTCCTGTTTGTTTCTTATGTGGTAGCTCCATCTCTAGGATCATTCTTCCTCAATGTATCCGCTGTCTCTCCTCTGAACATGTCCAAACCATCTCAATGTGGCTTCCCTTGCTTGCTTCTCTGTATGAGAAGACTAATAGTATTCTGCCAGAGAATTTGACATTTAATTATTTGGACAGTTAATCTATCATTTATTTATTTATTTTTTTGGCCATGGTTTCAACTTGTTTGGTTTTCAGTTTTGTCAAGATTTTTTTTGATTTGTGCATCACTAAATTTTAATCATCACGGTACTTCTTTTTCCTTGCATCACTATATATTAAAAAAAAAAAGTAGTAACAAGAAAAAATAAAGATTCCAAAAAGTAAGAGACAATATAAAGTTCCATCTTCAGTTTTACCTTTTTTTTTTTTTTTACAGGAATTTATATCACACTTCAACTTATCGCCTCGATGTCATACACAGACAGACAGACTGCTGCTCTTATCTAAATTAATAAAACAACCTCCTGGACATGTCATAGCTATCAAATCTGATGGTGACAGTTGGTAAATAACACAAACAGCTATAGGGGACACCATGGAAGCAGAACACAAGACCAACATTTTTGATAACATACTGCAGTATTTGCCCTGTGTTAAAGCCGAACCAGACTGAGCATCAGGAGCCTGGTTCTAAAATAAGGAAATTCAATTTTTGTTTAAAAAAAAAAAAGTATATTTTTCAACATTTTGAGTGAAAGTTAGTTGTGCAGCTACAATTTCATTACTTTACAAGAAGTAATATTTACAGTACAGGCATCTCACCACCTCTCAGTCAAACATTACTTTAAAGTACCGGCGCTCTTATGTCTATTGTTGGGCATAAATTATATATGTTCCTTTATTTCTATGTATTAATGTTCGGATCAAAATGTATTATAAAAGGCGTTTATTGCTTTTTAATGATAAGGTGCGTAACGTAATTGCTGCCTCACTTGAAAGATACACTGCTACAGACGCACAAGAGAAAAAAAAAAAAAAGGCTGACTGAATAAATAAATGTAATCTGTCTCTGCAGGTTAAATATATTCACTCATTAAATGTCACTTAATTAGCATTTCACAGTTTAAAGCAGCTTTAGGTGATAGAAATAAACTTGTGATAAATTGTCTGTGGGTCAAACTACTTTCAAATGGTGAAAACAAACATCATTAGCTCAACAAAATTGTAAAATGTTTGTTAGGTGTACACTATAGACCCAGGATGGAAACTACAGCTGAATAATAATGATTATAATAAAGTTAATATTAATAATAAAAACAACTAAAGGCAGTGGTGGCCTAGTGGTTAAGGAAGCAAACGTTGCTCTATAGGGATTTTGGTTCAAATCCAGGTTTCCATTGAGTTCTATCTATCTAGCACTGCAACCCACACCAGCTACCACAGATAGGTACATGGTTACAGCTCACATGCTGCTTCAAGTGAGGCGCGATTAGGGATATATTGCTCCCTGTGGGAATTAAACCCAGGACTTTCTGCTCGCAAGGAAGCCAATCTGCAAACTGAACTTTTGGAGGCTCCTAGTAGGTTGGAAGCAAAATAAATTTGGAGACGGTTGCAAAACTTTTGGTTTTCTTGCCCATTTTTTCTTAATCTTTCTTTTTTATTTTATATTGGGTCTATATATAATGAAAATTGATATAATTTCTGGGGGAGCAGAAATAAAAAATAGTTTGTTATTTTTAATGAGGGAATTACAATCTAGATCTAGAATTACAATCTCAACAATATGTGCTGTTGGAATGGAATAAACTCGATGGCTCCACTTTGTGTAGTGGTCAATAATGAATTTTGTGAGAAACTATTAGTTCCACAGCAATAATATATAAACAAACAAACAAACAAACAAACAAAAAAACCCACTAGTATTACATTACCTACTGTACATTCATTAATCCATTCTTTGCATGGCATTTTGCTGGATCTACTTTTTGTCCTGTACAATAATCTCATTACATTTTCCTTAAATCTCTACATCAGTGGCCCCAACCTCCCATCTAGTACCAATATTTGTCCTTGGTTGCTCAAAAGAACAAAATAAAAGAGAATTTTCACAGAACTTATATGAACAATATTGTAAATGCGTGCGATCTGGTTGTAGCAAATTGCGCATAATTCAACAAGATTGTTTTTTTGGGTTGTAACATTTTATAGTTTGAGAATGCGTGTGTTTTGGCTTTTGGCACTTCTGAAGACGCGCTTGATGCAGAGCCAATTCTGCTCAGTGCCTATTGTAAGTGCCGGTGCACTTTCTGAAGATGTGTTCCCTGTATTCCAGCCAGGTCCATTTGTTGTAAAAAGAGAGAAAAAAAAAAAAAAAACCCGGCAATTAGACCCGTTTTTTTTTTTTTTTTTTGCTGCCTTTTACAGACTACACATTTGCTGTGTGATCAACATCCTAAGCACCGTACAATGCAGCAAGTAGCATCTCGGAGACCAGCGTTCTGCATTGGAAGACAAACGTTACAAGGTCTCTGCTAATTTAGTACCATACATAGTAGATTAACATTGATTGCATTTTATTTGTCCTCCACACCTGAAAACGGTACGTGAAAAAAAAGTTTCCAGACTTTTAATCGGTCCGAGACGTAGGGGAGGTTGATTAACGCTGCTCTTGAGTATCACTTTGACTCACATACTTCCAATCCTCTCTATTAAAGCTGAAATACTCGGCCGCTCCATCTCAGCACAGTTTCTATGCTACACTACATTTTTTCTGATAACAGTTATTATTTTTGATCTACTCTTTGTGGCCTTTAGGCCTTGATGTAGTGAACATGCCTGACTTTGAGACAGAGACAAGACTGGATAGTGAGTGAGTTGGACAGAGGTAGATGGAAAGCTGCTGGAAGCCATTCAGCAGGAGTGAAACTTGAAGAGATCCCATTATCAGAAGACAATTCGGCTACATTTCAAAGATCTCAGCCCCTCACTCTTACAATCAATATCTTGTTTTTTTTTTTACGGCTGTCCTGTGGTTTTTAAGACGGCGAGAAACTCAGTTTGGAGTTTTCACACTGCGCTCCTACATTTGTGTGTGTGTTTTTCCATGTCTGCCCCCTGCCAGTGTTTGTACGTGAGCGTATTTGTGTTGTACTCCTGGGAACTTTCTGTTTAATGTATGAACAACAAAACACCAGGAAAAATAATGTTAGATTTTGGGGATTGCTGGACAAAACAGTTCCAAAGCCTCGGGTCTTTGGAGGACTGTGGTCTTTTTTTTTTTTTCTAATGCTAAATCACCTTTGGTTTAAAGGAAAGTTGTAAAGATGAAAGTCAGTCTCTGGTAGATCAGTCGGGTCTCTGAGTGTAGCCTGAAGATTTTCTCCTTCATGTTTCCCGTTTGGAAAGTTGCCGCTCTAGACTAGTATTTGGCGTGATGTTGGCATTAAATGCATTTGATATTGAACTATAGTTGAAAACCTGAAGGGCAAGAGGTTTTTTTTTTTTTTTTTTTTATTTATTTCTTCTTTTTTTTATGTGAATTTATTGCCACCAAGAACTTCAGGAAGGCTGGCATTCATTAAGAAATCAACCTGAGAAGATTACACATCATTAATAAAGGATTCATTAAGTTCTTTTTCATTAGGGAAACAGTCGATGGCTGCCTTCCTCTGCCAGGGCCGCACTGAATTAACATAAACATCCCTGGACAGATGCCAGATGATTTGTCCCGCACACCCTCTCCCTACCGCTTCCCTCACTCTAGTTTGTAAATGAGCCGGAGATGTTCCAGGGGGAGCTCGGAGCGCAGTCCTCATCGATCAGATGTGCAGATTAATATCAATCGTTAGTTTTAGCCCGTTTTTTTTTTTTTTTTTGGCAGCTGCAAAGAATCCAGGGAGAAGTTCATTCCGTTCACCGTGCTTCCCCCGCAGTCTCGGATTTCATTGATAAGTCAGGCACTTACTGCTGTTTGGCCACAGGGGCGTGGAGTTAAACAAGAAAACACAAGCCAAAAGACAATGGACCATATTTCTTTTTGAGAATGGACTTCAAGGTGTAACATTGTTTTGTATCCTTAGTCTAGTGCTTCTCAAATAGTGGGGCGGGGCTTCATGGGGGGCGCGGTGCAATGCTGAAGGGGCTTTTTTTCCGCTGTACCACAATAAAGTGTAATTGCACATCCTTGTAAGTTGAACTATATCTCTTTCTTTTTGTTTCCTTTACGTTAACAAGGATACGATGTTATGCAGAGGTGTACCTAGAACTATTTTATAGACAAATGCTATTATTTATAGTCACGGCGGAGAGTGGGTGGTGTGTGTGTGTGTGTGTGTGTGTGTGTGTGTGTGTGTGTGTGTGTATGAAAGATGTATTTCCCTGGCAATTTGTGGCGTTTTGTGTGACATGGAAAATACATTCGACAGTTACGTGTATGGACATGGAAATGTCTTGGCAGACATTAGCCAGTCTTGTCTGCCATTCCTGCAGTACTGCACCATCTTTTTTTTTTTTTTAATGTCTTAATGTTTGCACATTTCAAACTGGTAGGTTGAGGTAAACCAACTTCTGAGAATGATCAGCCGTGTGATAGGGTGCAAGTGGCTCATGAGCAGCAACCAAAATATCCTCGATTTTCAACCCATAGCTGCACAACTGAATTTTTTTTTTGATAAATCGGGTAAAATCATGTCTTATACAGCAAGGAATTAACAGGTTTGGTCAGTGGTAGTACCTAAGGGTCTTTATGGGGAGTTTAGATGTGGTTTTCTTTGATTTACACACTGTCGATACCATGGTGGATTAGATTAGTTGTTGAGTCTAAATGGACCATTGGTGTAAACATGGTTGTAAATTCTAAATGCCGTGCATTTACCCTGAGTCGTTTGGTTTGCCTCCACCAACCTTTCAGAGCCTGAAAACAATTGATGGTTAGTGTAGAATATACTTCTTTATTTAATTCTCAGCAAACAGTTATATTTCACATTCACTTTATATGAATTTAACAGAATTTGAAATATTATGGATGATTTAACGAAATATCAATTTTATGTTGCGCTGAGGTGTTCCCTGATAAATGAATAGGCTGAAAGGAGAAGATGCTGGTTGATTTTTTTTCTGGGCTACATTTGACCTGTTCAAACAGATACGCAGTAAAAATATTATTAGGTAAGATCTGAAGTGAAAAAGGATGGATAATTATTATTATTGTTATTAGATTTTTTGTGTTGATTTTATGTTTAAATCTTTAAGTGTTGTACCAGTCAAACATGCTGCAGACTTTACTATGCTAATTGTTCATTCTGTTGATATATATAATTTTAATTATATATATATACTATTAAGAAATTATAATTCATATATATATATATCATTGTGGACAAAACCAGCTATCATTGTACTGCTGTGAATGCAGTCTACTGTGGTATGTTACAGCGTAGTTATTGCAGGATTCTGTTCGGTCTCAAAATTTACCAAAAGACAAACAGTCCAGTGTTAACTGTCTTTTATTCTTAGGAAATGTCCCTTCCTTTCAGCTTGTTCCTTACTCAGCAAATCAGCGTTTTCCATCTCCCTGTTCTCTGTATCTTCAACTCTCCAACTTCCCCCTCCTTCTTCTCACTTTTGCCCCTACATCTTTTCTTGCTTTCTTTTTGTTAATCCTAAGAAATTCGCAAGGCTGAAACTCAAGGCTTTTATTTTCTTACATAGGAAGATGGAATTCTTGTTGTTTTTTTCCTCCTTTCAGCTTCTCCCTTTTTCAGGGGTTGCCACGGGGAATCAAAATTTTCCATTTCCCCCTGTTCCATGTATCTTCCACTCTGACTCCAACTACCTCCATGTCCTCCCTCACTGCATCCATCAATGTCCTCTTTGTCTCCTACTTGGTAGCTCCATCTCTAGGATCATTCTTCCACCAATGTATCCACTGTGCCTCTTCTAAACATGTCCAAACCATCTTAATTTGGCTTCTCCAGGTTTTTGCTCCAAACCTTCCTGTCTGTGTTGTCCCTCTAATCACCTCATTCCTGATCCTGTCCATCCTTGTCTCTCCTACAGAGAATTTC
>JAFBJS010001056.1:305471-370361 GCA_016785265.1 Paraplagusia blochii | reverse complement strand
AGATAAAACTGGATCAATCGTTTAATATTTTAGATGTGTATAAGAGACAGTCTCTAGGTTCTCTTCTAGCTGTTGCCTGCTCTCACTGCAGATCACAATATCATCTGCAAACACCATTGTCCATGGAGACTCCTGTCTGACCTCATCTGTCTCATGGTCAAACAAAAAGGGGCTCAGGGCAGATCCTTGATGAAGTCCCACCTCCACCTTAAAGTCTTCTGTCCTTCCAACAGCACACCTCACCACAGTTGTGCTGTTCTCATACATATCCAGCACCAGTCTAACATACTTGTCTGCCACCTGACTTCCTCATACAAAACCACAGTTCCTCCCTTGGAACTCTGTAATAGGCCTTTTCCAAATCTACAAAACACAATGCAGCTCCTTCTGACCCTCTCTGTACTTCTCCATCAACATCCTTAAGGCAAATATTGCATCTGTGGTACTCTTTCTCGGCATAGAACCATACGGTTGTTCGCAAATTCTTACCTCTTTCCTCAACCGAGCCTCAACTAGTCTCTCCCAAATCTTCATGGTATGGCTCATCAACTATATCCCTCTGTAATTGCTACAGTTCTGTACATCACCCTTCCTGTAAATTGGCACAAGAACACTTTTCCTCCACTCGTCAGGCATCTTGTCGGTCTCCAAAATTCTATTGAAGAGCTGAGTGAGAAAACTTACCGCTTCTTCCCCCAAGCACTTCCATACCTCCACTGGTATGTCATTGGGACCGACTGCCTTTCCATTCTTCATCTTTTTCAGAGCTTTTCTAACTTCATCCTTTCTAATCTGATCGACCTTCTCACTGTTGGGAGCTGGCTCCTCATTCCTACGCTCCCTATCATTTTCCTCATTTAACAACTCCTCAAAGTACTCCCGCCATCTTCCCAGCACACGTTCCTCACAGGTGATGACATTTCCATCTCTGTCCTTAATCAATCTCACCTGCTTCACATCCTTCCCAGATTGATTTATCTGCCTTGCCAATCTATATAACTCTTTTTCTCCTTCCTTTGTGTCTAACCTCTCGTACAACTCCTCGTATGCCTCTTGTTTGGCCTTGGCCACTTCCCTCTTAACCTCCCTTACCCTCTCTCTGTACTCCAGTCTATTCCCATCTGTCCTGTCACTATCCCATCTCTTCTTTGCTAATCTCTTCCTTTGGACACTCTCCTGGACCTCATCATTCCGCCACCAGGTCTCTTTGTCCTCCTTTCTATGTCCAGAGGAAACCCCTAGCACCTTCCTAGCTGTCTCCCTGATTACTCTAGCTGTGGTATCCCAATCCTCTGGGAATTCCCCACCACAGCCCAGAACTACTCTGACTTCTTTTCCAAAGTCTTCACAACTTTCCTCTTTCCTTAACTTCTTACCTTCTTCCTTCTTCTCACCTCAATTGTAAGCTTGCACACTAACATCCTATGCTGTTTGGCTACACTCTCACCTGCCACCACCTTACAGTCATTTATCTCTCGGAGATAACCTCTTCTAAAGAGAATGTAATCTACATGCATAGACCTGCCTCAACTCTTGTATGTCACCCTGTGTTCGTATCTCTTTTGGAAATAGGTGTTTACCACAGCCATTTCCATTCTTTTTGCAAAATCCACCACTGCCTGTCCTTCCAAATTTCTATCCCTAACTCCAAACCAACCCATCACTTCCTCATCCCCTCTGTTCCCTTCTTCTCCGTGGCCATTAAAGTCTGCTTCAATCACCACTCTCTCTCCACTGGGGATGCTCTCTACAACCAAATCCAGCTCATTCCCGATGATCACGCCTACTCCATTTCTCTTCCCATCTGATCCATGGTAGAATAACTTAAAGCCTCCCCCAATATTTCTGGCCCTGCTGCCCTTCCACCTGGTCCTTTGCACACACAACACATCCATTCTTCTTCTCTCCATCATGTCAGCTAGCTCCCTACCTTTCCCTGTCATTGTACCTACATTCAGGGTTCCCACTTTCAGACCAACACTTCTAATCTTCCCCTTTTCCCTCTTTGTCTTAATCAATATTCCTCCTCTTCCTCTTTGTCTTCAACCAACAGTGGTCCAATTTCCAACAGTACCCTGTAGGTTAACAGCATTGTTGGTGGTCGTTAACCCGGGCAAATGTTTTTATTGACTCGCATCTTAGATTTTGCAAAATGCAACCCTCACCATTTATCCGGGCATGGGTCTGGGACTAAAAAACACTGGCTTGTGCTCCCTAGTGGCTGGGTTATATAAATAAATAAATTTAGGTCAAACAAATAATCTTCTTTATTTATTTAATATATAATTAAATAAATAAAGAACATTATTTTTTTACCTAAATTATATGCTTCTGGCATGTTTATATGCATTATATGCTTTGGCTGTTTCCTTGTTTGTTTGTTTTTTTGCATTCTGTGCTATTAGCAGATATAAATAATTATGGAGTATATGTTTTTATAACTGAAATAATAACTGCAACAGTGAACATACCTACAGAATTAGTTTCTTCTTTTCCTTTCAGCTCATCCCTCAACCTTTTCCATCTCCCCCTGTCCTCTGTATCATCTACTCCAACTACCTCCATGTTCTCCCTCACTGCACCCATAAATCTCCTCTTTGTCTTCTACCTGGTAGCATCTCAGGACCATTCTTCTAGCAATGTATCCACTGTCACTCCTCTGGACATGTCCAAATCATCCTCTGCTTCTATAGCTTTTTCTCCAAACCTTCCTGTCTGTGTTGTCCCACTCATGACCTCATTCCTGATCCTGTCCATCCTTGTCACTAGAGAGAATCTTAGCATCCTTAACTCCTGTTTCTCTCTCCCATTCCTGTTGTTGCTGATGAATGGGCCAATGCCAAAACTAGGATAATTAGGACTAGAAGGACCACGAGTATGATGGCCAGTATCATAGCCTCGTATAACTACTGACATAACGGCTCCGTCCAGGGAGTGGATCCCTCTCCTGTGGTTCTCCCTAAGGTTTCTACTGGATTTCTTTTCCCTGTTAAAAGAGTTTTTTCCCTCTGTAGTTTTTCCTTACCCTGGTCTAAGGACAGAGGATGTTACCAACTCTGTAAAGCCTTATGTGACTTCAACCATCCATGGTTGGTCTCACAACTGTCCTGTAAACCTTTCCCTACGCCGTAGCTGACACTCTACAATCCCAAATAACTCCTGACTCTTTTCTCCAGCTGGTCCATCCTGTATGTACATTATTCTTCATCCCTCTTCCACAGTCTCTGCTGCTCTGAACAATTGACCCTACGTATCTAACCTTCACCAGCTCCATCTCCTCCTCTGCTCATGCAACTTTACCATTCCGTAGGTCCTCCTTTCATTTCTCAATATGTATTCTGTCTTGCTACAGCTGACCTTATTTTCTCTTCTCTGTAATGCAAACCGTCTCCTCTTTTACTTACGTAATATTTAATTATATACATTAAAGTAACGTATATGTATTATTTGTATTAATAAAAATTAAATAATTATTTTACACCTATATTTCTCAATTCTCCTACATTAGAAAATATTTAATATTTTGTTATACAATCAGTAAGAACTGTAGGAAAAACTGCTCCCTACTTTTACAAATCTGCAAAACATCGTCTACTGCGGAAACTACACACGCATCCATAGCAGCGTCCCGTCCACATTGGATATACCTCTACGCGTAGCGTGAAGGGGGCGTGGACGTGGAAGTCGGTCTTTTTACAGTACACCAGCAGGGATACTGCACACCGGCCGACAGAGATTCACCATGGCTCCTGCACTGACTTGTTCATTGTCTATGTGGTCTTGTTTTTATATTTTCTCATTGCTTTTTTCCAATGTGCTATGCGACGCGGACGCAGAAGAAGATGAACATGCCAAGCACACTTACACTGTAGAGATGTTCAACGAGGCGGTGCCCACTGCCCCGCACTTTGTCATGTTTTTCGCCCCGTGGTAAGTGAAAAGAGTCAGTATAATGTGGCAGTTGATGCTAATTTTTAGTAATAACACTACAGTGTCGATGCTATGTTACCATTATTTGTTTAGAACACACACTCAGTGAAGTGCAGCTCTCTAGTTAGCAGAGAGGCTAAGGTGGCTGAACAAGCGCATTCACCTTAATGGTTAGCTTAGCCGCTAACAAGGCTAGCCGGTCACTTTGCTTCTTAACTTTAATCTACCTTGACATACTTTCACGGGTTGGACCTCAGTGCAAAGACTGAGAGTTCTGGACATTTGGTCATCTGTTAACGTAAAAATGCACTGTCATGGTCGACGTCCAGACTGTTCACGCAACCGTGACTGAAGTAGTTTAGTACCAATTTAAACCCCTGCTCAGGAAAGCTGTGCTTACGTGGCACGCACTGATTGAGCAGCGTTGTGTCATTGGCTCAAATAGCATAGTTTGAGTTCCTCCTGGTCCCCTGAAAAGACCACGATTGCTGTAATTTGGTGAAATCATTATAATATAAATAGTAGAGTGAAATCACAAAATCAACCTAGATACATGACATAAATCAAAGTAAGAAGAAATCCACTTAAGATGATAATGAAATTCAAAAGAATGTAGTGCTGGCAACATGTAAGATGCCAGGACTGGAGGCTACAAGGAAGCAGGGCTAATGAGCAGTTGGTTAAACGCCAGCCTTTATTTAGGCAGGATGGATGAGATGATTGTTACGTGGAAGGAACCGGACTGCAGGGTTCTAAGCTCAAGTCCACTAACTGCGGTTACGACTGAGGTCCAACGAGCATGGCATCGTCCCCACTCACAGCTACCTGCTCAAAGCTGCCCACTCATCACTTTGGTGATAGGGTAAATACCAAGGTCACATTTCGTTGTGTGCAGTGGTGTAAGTCACAAGGGCAAGGAGTTTGCAAAGTTGTAAAGTTATTGTTGTTTAATAAAACAGATGAATACATCAGTCAGATAATGAGGCATTAAGTCTATGAAGAGAAATTTTGATCATGTTAATTGGTGAATTTAGACATGGCTGATGCACAAAGCATTCCTTTATTAACAAAATATCTTTTAATCCAAATGTTTTCTACATGTATACATATGAGCAGTTACCCAGGGTACATGAATGCACATGCACACTACACTGCCATTAGGCAATAAGCTGTCATACAGGAATTATCTTCTGTAACAGAATATGCTAAGGTGTTGTGGTTAAAAAGTTATACAGTGACAGTATTTTTATTTTCACTTTTCTCTTCAAGGTGCGGACATTGCCAGAGATTGCAGCCTGCTTGGAATGAACTGGCAGACAAATATAACAGCATGGATGACCCTCAGGTGTATGTGGTGAAGGTGGATTGCGTCCAGGACACTAAGTTCTGCTCTAATGTCCACGGCATTAGAGGATATCCAACGTAAGTCACCTGTGCTGAGTCGGCGCTTAACTACTATTACAAAAATGTCAGATTAAGGACAGTTTTAGCTCTTGCAAAATGCAAAGATTAATTTATGACACTGTTGCCTGGAGTTGTTGAAGACCTGGTGGCCTCTCTCATGTGACTCCTCACTGCAAAACAATATCTACAAACTGGGCAATCATGAGGAAATAATTAACAAAAGTCATGTGGTCTGACAGCCACTTATGTTGACTTGATTACCCCTGTCAGCTTAGCAAGTTAATAGACTATTGCATTTAACAGATTATAAACACTTAGGAAAACTCTGACATCATATAAAATAACAACGTAGGTTTTTTTTCTCACTTCTTTTATTTTGTCTATGTGATCAAGGCTCAAGTTGTTTAAGCCTGACCAAGAGTCCATAAAGTACCAAGGGCCAAGGGATTTGCAATCCCTGGAGACCTGGATGTTGAAGACGCTGCAGGAAGAGCCTTCAGTGAGTTTTGTTCTCCCTGTGAATTACACTGTATTTATAAACTTTGGCACATTGTTTGCTTGATGTGGTCCAGTAGAAAAACAGATGAGATGAACTGTTTTATTTACATGTTTGTGACCTTTCTCCAGGAACCCGAAAGTGACCCAGAGCCCCCTAAAGCCCCAGAACCTAAACAGGGAATGTATGAGCTCTCTGCTCACAACTTCAAGAGCCACATAGCCACAGGTTAGTTGCCCTGTTTTTATACACAATATTCTTCTGGTAAGTGTTTATAAACAGTATGCTGACATGCCAAACAGACCTGTTTGTCTTTGTAATTTGTTTGGATGAGTCATGTTCTTTAACACTTACTGAGTTTATTTGCTCATAAGTCATTTGTTGTTTTTTGAGGGTTTTATAGTGGAAACTTCTAATGGCTGTGATTCACATGACTGACAGTTCAACAAATGAAATGACTGGACTTTTTGAACGTTGCTTTTAACGTAGAACACATTTGGTAACGGAAGGTTTCTGTCCTTGTTTCAGGTTCCCATTTTGTGAAGTTCTTTGCCCCGTGGTGTGGCCACTGCAAGGCCATGGCTCCAACCTGGGAGCAGCTAGCTACCACCTTTGAACACTCTGATGATGTCAAGATAGGAAAAGTAGGTCCTTCTCGTTTTCTATTGTCACATATGCAATAAAGTTATTCTAATTGTACTATTTGAAATATAAGGGCATTCAAAATGTTCAAAGGAGACCGTCTGTGACTCAGTGTCTGCATGCATGTATTTATAATTTTGTGTTTTCTGCAGGTGGACTGCACTCAGCATTATGAAGTTTGTTCTGAAAACGGTGTACGAGGATATCCAACTCTGTTCTTTTTTCACAATGGACAAAAGGTGGAGACAAAACCTTTGAGTTCAGACATTCCCTGTAGATGTTAAGTGTTTGCTTCAATTCAACCTCTATGTTTCTATTTTTCTTTTTAGGTAGAACAGTACAAGGGAAAGAGAGATCTGGACTCCTTCAAAGACTTTATTGACAACCAGTTAAAGGCTATGGAAGAGCAGGACAAGGAACCAAGTGAGGAACAAATAGAGAATGAGATCCCGACTCCTGAGCCAGAGAAAGAGGAGGTGAGTGTAGCAGACATACAGTACAACATTCATAACTTGGCAAACTAAGGCTCGAGGTCCAGATGTGGCCCATTCAGTTTGTGTCTTTGAGTCCTGCTTTTGAAGCCAGTGCTCCTTTTGCCCACAGTCCAAAGTGTTGCACCTGACAGAGGAAAATTTTGAGGAGTCTGTAGCCAAGGGCATCACCTTCGTCAAGTTCTTTGCTCCATGGTGAGGAAAAATGTATTTGGTCCTACTGTGCTCTTTAAATGCCCAATTAAAAATTCTATTGTATGAAATACAAAATATTAAATGCATTATCTTTTACCTGTCCAGGTGCGGCCACTGTAAGAACCTCGCGCCAACATGGGAGGATCTTTCCAAGAAGGACTTCCCTGGCTTCACCAATGTCAAAATAGCCAAAGTGGACTGCACTGTTGAGCGTTCGCTGTGCAATAAGTATTCAGTAAGTGCAACAGGAGTGTGCTAACATTAGTTAACTCATCCACGACGGAAGTTCACTTTTTTTATTCCTGTTGGTAAAAGTTTCTTTTTATTTTAGAAATTCATCCCTCAAATATTGGTTTTCATGGTAAACAAAGATTTGGTAAATGTTGTTCACTGAATGCTGTGTAAATATGTTGTGGTTTATGTCAGTAAACTCTAATATGAAGCCTCTGGCTCTTGTACCAACTCCTAAAATGGACTGTAATATTTTAAAGAGATCATATTTAAAAAGTTATACCGGTATAATTCAGATAATTCTTTTCTCTCCTTTTAGGTCAGAGGTTACCCCACCTTGATCATCTTCAGGGCAGGGGAAAAAGCTGGTGAATATAATGGTGGGCGAAACCTGGAAAGTCTTCACGCCTTCGTGATGAAGCAGGCCAGAGACGAACTGTAGAAATGAAAAACCCTGCGCCCACACTGCATATCTGACCAGTAGGACATCACCACCCCCTTATTTTTTTTTACTTGTACCATTTCCATTTCATCTTTTTCCCCGAGGTTGTCCTACTTAAGAGTTTTTTTTCTACAGTATTGAAGGACTAAAAGGAGTTGGTTGTGTCCTTGGGAAGTGAATGTGTTCGTCATTGCTGTTAACCCACCTTGGGTCTCCTCATGTGGAGATTAAGACTGTGTTGGGCGGTTGGTTTAATGGGTTACACTATGTGTCTGGGAAATCCACTTTACAAGCACTGCTCAAATAATCAGAAATAATCAGATCCAGAAGGTTTGTCAAGCCCATCTGAAGGACGGATGTTTCAGGTTTCATATGGATTATTTCTGATCTTCTTCAGCCTTTCGACTTTAATCAATTACAACGTTTTTTTATGGGGAATCTATTGTTTATTCGTGAGCCATTGACTCTGAGGTACTGTCCATCAAGGGGTTTTTTGAGTTAAGTTGAGGGAAATCCTTATCCATGCCAGATATGACTCGTGTGACTTAACGCTCAGGGAAATAAGCCTGCAGGATAGACCGAGCCATGAAGGAGGTGACAACATCGCTGAAGGAGTCTGATACAGCACATGGACTTGGGTTTATTCTTCTCATGAATAAAAACAGGAGACATTTCAGAATAATTGTGAATGATTTTCAGAATCTAAAAGCAAAAACGAATTGTTTCTTGTGTTCTTGCTGCTCTGACTCCTTGGCCTTTTACTCATTGCTCTTTCTGTCACTCCGTATCTCAGGCCTGGACCATGTCTTTCCAAATCTCTGTTACTGAACAAGCCAAGAATTATTGCTCTTTATTATGTTCTGCAACTTATTTTTTTGTTCTTAAACAATCATCTTCACAACAGATGCATTAGACATTTATATCTGGTGGAACTTTCCAAGACCAGGGTGACATGAAATGCCACTTAAATCCTGGCTTCAGGTTCCTTTTCATGCCAAATATATGCTACTAACATGTCTCAGACTGCAGTCTGCTTTCACTATACACTCCAAATGACTTCTGTTGTGCTTCTCTGTTGATGCCAATGTTTGGCAATTGACTTTGCTACCATCTTTTGGCAGCAAAGCCAGCAGAATACACTTCAGCATAGACTGGGAATACCTTTGTGCCTGCACAATAGCAGTGTATTGCCCCCCTCGAGTAACTACACTACCTTGGTATTACTACAGCAGAATAACAAGGAAAGTCTTCAACAAAGTAATTTTACCTTCGTTGACTTTGATTTTTTTTAAGAACACTTGAGTTAATGGTATTACCTAAGACACTTACACAACAGGGAGACAACAGATACAGTAGTGTGATGCATATGCTCTTGTTAGGTGAAAATACAAGGGGGGATTTATTGTTACAGTCAGGTTCACAAACAGTTGCACAGCAGTTCTCTTGTCAGTAAAGAATTTGTGAATAGCACATGGTCTTTAAAAAAAAAAACCCAATTAGAAATCTTCTGAGCTTTTTTATTCCTTGTGAGCCATGGGTGGTTCCCTACCCATGAGTTTTTTGTATAAAAAGAGTAAATAATGGCAAGTTGTAACATGAGATTTCATAATAAAAATTTGTTTTTCAAAAATATGTTTCAATGTGTTTTTGCATCCGTCTTTGTTACTAAGGCACGTGATCCATTTCTCTTTTTTTAACAAAAGGTGCAATAAATAAGCAGAGAATGTACAAGTATTTACAAAAAAAGACTAAACATGATCACACATGTAAACAGCAGCTTACCGGAGGTATATTTTGTAACGTATAGTTGGTTAGTCATGGAAGGCATTCTGATTCTTATTGAAGTTAGTTCATCATTTAAGATATGGTCTCTTGAAAAAAAGACTGTCGTCTAAAATCACAGTTACACGTCATCTGGACAGAATGTCATCTGGACACACACCTCAACATGGTTCTACCCTCAGGGATGAACAGGCAAAGGGCTATTTTCAGAAAGCTGGCACAGAAGTTGCTCTGTTGGGTACTTTGGACTCCGTAAACATTTTCCCACAATCTGTCCTGAGTTGTCAGAGGTGGAATAGCAACATGTGAAGGTCCATTTGTGGTATGTCAGAGGGATAAGGCTGTATTCTTCACTTTGGCCAGAACATGCATTAGACGATGAGCAGGTCTCAGCGTGAGTCCAGCAAATATTGACACGTGGCAGATATTTGGAGCGGTGTGCTACTAAAATAGCATGTGGTCACTTTGGTTAAGACCATAGTATATTTTAGGAAGGCAAACATGGCTTTGGAAGAAAATACACTCGGAAAGGTTAGGGATGAGAGGACTGAGACCAACTGGTCATGCGTTCGACATCAGATAATCTAGTTGCTGAAGAGACTTGCGTCCATTTTCAGGGTCATGACCAGTGCAGAAGCTTCCATCACCAATCATTGAAGAGAACAATATACTGTACATAAATCTGTGAAGGTAAAAAAAAAAGCAGCACTTGGACTGGTCCGACACTTGGGTTTTGTCTGCCGTATCACTCGGAGAAGATACAGATTCCCCTGATATTATTCACACCCATACATACAGTATATGCCCCAAAACACAAAATATACAGACAGACTGGAAATCCACTTTTACAAGTTACTCATTAAACACTTTGATCACGTTACTAAAAAAATGGCCAACACCAAAGCTGGTGAAAAGCAATTGTTTTTTGTTTTTTTTTCATTTGTCACTTCAGCCTCAGCTGTCCAAGGTTTCTGAACCAAATTCGAGCGCTTCCCGGGTCGACTCCCATAGAAAAATAAATCCACAATGAAGAAAAAGATATCTATTAAAGAAAGATTGGAGAAGATGCTGGTAAAGCTGAGCCCCTTTTCGTCTTTCTGTCCTGTCAGTGGCAGCCGCAGGCCCGTACTACCATGTTCTTGTATTTCTTCAGAATGACATTGGAGTTGTCATCAAAGTAGAGCACTGAGATGGCATGAAGTTTGGTGGGGGCGCAGCACGGCTTCGGTACGTTCTCGGGATTCATCAGGTGCACCTAAAAATGCCATTGAAAAAAAAGTCATAAGCAATTAAATAAGTAATAACTGGTGTTATTTGTTACAATACGCATAAGGATTCTCACCAGTGTCTGTACAATAGCGTGGTTGGTGGCGTTCATGTGGGCATTGAGAGGAAAGGAACACTCGCCATCACAGTAGTTTGCAGCATAGCCCTCAGGAGCAATGATCCAGTCCTTCATCAAGAGAAAATAAATACAGTCATGCAATAAATAAAGTGAAAAAAAAATCAAATTTTAATGTGATAAGATGTCAGTCTGTATGATAGAAATCTCCCTCTAGATGTCAGTGCTCACTGCAACTGCTCTGTTCTTCCTCTGACAGTCTCCTCACCACACATACACAAATATACACACACAAACCCTGAGACTGAGTCTGTGGTTGACTCCCTGAAATACAACACTCTCCTCCAGACAACACCAACTGACTCCCCTTCTCCGCCCCTGCAGCCCTGCTTGTTAACACTGGGTCAATAATAGATCCAGAAACACTGGTCAGTTTCCATTAGTTTATTGCACACAATTTTTCTTTGCTTGTCAAAAAATGTCTCGAAAGGCAGAAAAATTAAATACTCTTCTGCTAGATGGCAGCAGATGTCTTAAGAAAGCAGACAAAGCTATTGAAGATCTTTGTTAGTGTATTTTTTTTTCAATTCCTGCCAGTATATCAGTGTTGTCTTCAACAAAACAGGGTGAGAATTTAACCATTAACAAGGTGATTAAAACTATAAGAGTAAAGTATTTAAATAGATACATTTTTGTGTGATTGCTGTTCAGTGCTGGGCCATGGTTTGTGTCTCAAGAAAGGTTTGGAAACATTGTTGCAGCAATTATGTATAACAACATAATGGAAGTTCAGCTTATCCAAGAAGGTGGACGTGGTGAGTTTTTTTTTACTAGTAAGGAAAGTCACTTATGCCATATCACCCTCTAATAGTTCTACCTCACTAAGTAGGAACAAATTAGGTTCAACACTTTAGGGAATGACGAAGTTTCAGTTTTGCCACCATACATTGATGCATTCTTGTGCATTCATTGATGCATTTAATTTTAACGATTTACAATAGATGATAGAGTTCTGTTACCTGCCAGCCCAGTTCTCGGAAGCTGACGTAGAGCTCATGTCTCCTGCAGGCTGTTTTCTGATCGCTGCTGTTATAATCTGCAACAGAAGAACATATGTGGGTGAGTCATGACCTGCCTTTTAAGCAACCTGAGGGGCCCTCGCCCCTTTTGTTGTTTCTTCTTCACATGAAAAATCCAACACTGATTGCAATTTGTTCAAACTAGATTTCTCTCATCTTGTTATCATTTATTGCCACATGCAGATATAGATTTTTTTCATCCTCATTTGGCCTCATAACCTTTTATATTGTTTCAGTTTGATTATCGCAGTCAAAGACTAAGTCATTAGCAGAAAAAAATGACTTTAGTAGAACCAAATAGGGTTTCGTTGTAAGCAACTGGACCTCTTGGAGTTGAAAACTTCAGTAGAAGTCAAGGAAAAAAAGAGAGGAATAATGGGATACAGCGAGAATCATTCTGTCCATGTGTTGATAACTCTTCACAAATAAGTGAACTTTTGAAAACATGTATTTCAACAACCTCTACCCATGTACGACATTGCATTGTTTCCCAAAACTTTTTTTCTGGGGACTTAAAACTCAAAAACGTAAACTCACAAACCTTAGCGACACAAGTCAAAAGACATTTTATAAAAAATCATTGACCACTACTTAAAATTAATGAGAATATATTATATCCCCAAGGATGATATGATATATCCCCAGGGAAACAAGATGCAAGACACCTGAAGGACACTGTCAATCCATTGGGAAACAATAAGACAAAGGACTGAAAGAATAGGGAGAAAATCAAGTCAAGGAAAATCCAGCATTGCATGCAAAATTCGAAAGTGTGTTTTTTTTTGGTTTTTTTTGAGGAGGGAGTGGTGACGCAGTGACAAATGTGTTTATGCTTCCTCCTGCTCTGCACTTTGCTTCATAATTATGTCTGTTCCACTCTGCAGCTGTCCAGCAGCCAGGCGGTCAGTCCCAGGTATAGCTTTGGTTTTTACAGTCAAGAAGGTCATTGCTGGCATCAGTCAACACTCTGTGAGACAGTGACTGCAACTTTCCACTGACACTTCAACTGTACTCTCCCTCTTTATGTGTCTGGACTTTACACTTTTAATTCTTTTTTTTTTTTATTCTGACAACACATTTTAGACATAGACAGAGTGGGCAGCCCACGTTCCAAACTTTCAATAGATTCCAATCTGTTTTTTTGACTAGTGTGTCTACCTTAACGCAAAGGAATACTCTGTGTGTTGGTGGCCACACAATGCCTTAAGTAATCCAGCAGCCCCAGCCCACAAGTGTTTTTTTTACTACATTCATCTTTAGAGGGAGACATTTCAAGTTTAAAATTGGTTGTTAAACATATAGTGGACGACTATTTTTGTTTTTTATCCTGACATGTCAAATATGGGGTTCTGATGCCTGGTTTAGCACAAAAGAGTTTCTGCAAGATTTATTTTTACAAGAATTTTTCACACTGTAACAAAAAGAAAAAAAAAAAAGAAATGCCTACAGCTTTGACTGCAAATGCATCTGGCTGTCACATCCAAACCTGTCATCTGTTGCCTCTTTAAACTCTCTTGCCACACAAACACAACTGTTTGCTTGTAGTAGGCAACAGAGGACGACGGTTTTATTTATAAGAAACCTTGTCTGTAGGATACATAAACAGAAAAGCTGTGCATACAAATCAGGCTGCTTCTATTTAAAACCAGTGTGTGTCAGTCAGACTGACAAAGTTTTGGCCAGACAGCAGTAGACAAACAAACTCACCAACAACATCCCAGTTTAGACAGACAGAGTTTAACCCACACACACCTGCTCACTGATTTCTTTTTTTGACATTTTAAGAGGGCATTTTAAGAGACGTGTTTTGTTCTGAGCACATATTTTTCATTAGAATAGAATAGTCTTATGACCACATTTATTTGTAATAATATATTGTAACCTTCTGGTTTAGATACTCAGCAATAACTAAAATTTTACCCCATTTAGTTGAACACAATGCTATAGTGACAGGAATTAAAGACACTGACAAAGATCTACTTTAAAAGCTCTTATTGTCTTTTGCATTTTCATATGAATTTTTGTACTTGTTTTATTTTATTGTATTTTTTAATGCTCTGGTAACATCCATTGCACTGTCTGTCCATCCAGGGAGTGGATCCCTCTCCTGTGGTTCTAAGGTTTCTAGAGGACATTACCAACCCTGTAAAGCCCTATGTGACAAATCTCGACCGGAAAAAGGTGGTAAGTACCCTCCATGTCGGGGGAGAGATCCTGCCTCAAGTGGAGAAGTTTAAGTATCTTGGAGTCGTGTTCACGAGTCAGGGAAGGATGGAACGGGAGATTGACAGGCGGATTGGCGCAGCAACCGCAGTAATGCGCTCGCTGCATCGATCCGTCGTGGTGAAGAAAGAGCTAAGCCGAAAGGCGAAGCTCTCAATTTACCGGTCAATCTACGTTCCTACTCTCACCTATGGTTTTCCAGTACAGTGCGTTGCCTGTTTACCATTATAAAATCGCCTATGCAGGACCAACCTTTTGTCTCACCAACAAAATGGTAAATGTGGCATTTGGTGGCCTACTAGTTAAGGAAACTGACTGAGGTCCACAAGGCCCCCGTTTCCAAAACCCCTACCGCCAAGTTAGGCTCGGAGTCTGTCCAATCTCTTCCGCTTCTTTTTTTTTTTATTGTCCTTTTGATCTCAGTCAGAAAGAGACATATCTTTTCTTTCTCTTGAAGTGAGAGAGGATGGAGGCGTAGGGTTTCAGGAAAGCGGGTGATGAAATGCTGTCTGAGTTTTTGCAGAGCTCTAATCGGTCAACACTGAGTTGCAGACTGTCGCTGTCCACATCGAGAGGAGTCAGTTGAGGTGGCTTGGGCATCTACATCGGATGCCCCCTGGATGCCTCCCACGGGAGGTGTTTGGGTCATGTCCCACTGGGAGGAGACCCAGAGGAAGACCTAGGACACGCTGGAGCGACTATATTGGCCGGCTGGCCTGGGAACGCCTTGGGATCCCCCCAGACGAGCTTGAGGAAGTGTCTAGGGAGAGACAAGTTTGGGCGTCCCTCCTCCAAATGTTGCCCCCGCGACCCGGCTCCGGATAAGCGGATGAAAATGGATGGATGGATGGATTTGTAAATGCGGGCTATATAAATAAAATTTGATCGATTCATTGATTGATTTAATTTTTTTAGATAAATTAGGTAAATTCTCATACCTTTGCTGAGCCTAATGATCTCTCATGGTACATTAGTGTGGGAATAACTCATTTAGAGGACATGATCTGTGCTATATTTGTGTCAATACTCTTACATCCATCCATCCATCCATCCATCCATCATCCATTCATCCATCCATCCTTGTCTGTTTATCCACAGCCTGGTCACGAGGGAAGCATTGGAACAGGGTTACCCAGACTTTCCTCTCTCTAGACACTTCCTCCAGATCATCTGTGAGGATCTCAAGGTGTTCGTATGGAGGACAGGGAAGTCCTGGGTCTTCTTCTGGATCTCTTTCCAGTGGGACATGACCCAAGTACAGGCAGGATGCATTCGGAGGACATACGATGTAAATGCCCATGCAACCCTAACTGACTCCTGTCGATGTGATGCAGCAGCCGCTCTACACCAAGCTCCTCCCAGGTGACAGAGCTCCTCACCTTATCTCTAAGGGAGCGCCCTGCCACCTAGAGAGAAAGCTCCTTTCAGAGGCTTGTATCAGAAATATAAGCTGCCATGACAGTAGGTGAGGGTCAAGCAGAATAGCGAAGGTCTCAATTTACTTTCTTCACCATGACAGGCCGAGTATTGTGGTGACTGCACTGATTCAACTATCAATCTCAGCTTTCATCTTTCCCTCATTCATGAACTTTAAGACAGTGAAACTCCTCTACTTCCAGGTTGGTCTCCCCACCAACCTGGAAGGTACAGACCACCTTTTCCTGGTCCAAGAACCTTGACCTCAGAGTTAAAGATGTTACTTTTCACCCTGTCGTAGCCCAAGTTGCAATGGGAACAGGTCCAACATACCTTTGGCAACACAAACGTAGTGACCAGTAGACACTAATGTTGGGAACTCCTCCTTGTGCACATGCTATATTGCATCAACTTAAAAATGTACTGTATGTCCTATTTGAAGGGAGCAAAAACAAAAAAATGAAACTAAACTAAATTATTAATAATAGCTCTAGAAGTTGAATATATTTCAGATTAGGTAATTATGAATGGTCCATAATTCAGCCACCCCGGTTAGGCATCAATGCAGATATTTGCGACAGTTGTGGTTAAGGAAATGGATTTGGGTCCACAAGGGCTACGGTTTGAATCCTGTTACCACTGAGGTGCCCTGAGCATGGTATCGGCCCCACACACTGCTCCCCGTGCATTGGCTCAGCTGGCTGCCTACTGCTGACTACAGTGATGGATAAAATGCAGAGGAAAAATTCCCCCCCAAAAAAGTCAGGATGAACAATAACACCCTTTAACCTTTATTTAACAACAGACAAATTAGATTTTATTGTTCAGTAATTATCAGCAAAAACATGGGAAAAAAATGGAAAAAAAAAATGATACTTATTATATGAAACGCATTTGGTCTGACGTAGCACCACAGAATCAAATCTGGCCACGTGAAACTGTAGTGGCAAGGTCAAAAATAATTGTCCTATTCAGTCAGGTGTTTCCCCCTGTGTCAGTTTCCTTCCTCCCTGAGAGGAAAGGCCCTTTCTGTGGTAATGGAGAAACAGAGAGTTCATATGTATGCCACACTGGGCGTGTTTGTGTCTGCGTGTGTGATAACATGACACAATGAGTCCTTTCCACCACCCTAGAGACTGTCCAGCCCATGTCAAAGTGAACAGATTTAAGGAGCGTGTCACTATGAGGAAGCAAACTAATCTGGAATTAATGGGTATGTTTTGATTTTTCCTTCAGTGAATCAAATCGGGGAGTCACAATTGATGTCATTCCTGCGCAACATGCCTCTGCAAACTGTTTACACACGGGGGAAATAGGAAACATCAGCGAATGGGGGAAATGGACAATTGGAAGAACAAGGCTAGATGACCTCAAATGAACTTTAGAGTGTTGATAGAAAATGTAAATGGGCCTCATGCAAAAACATCTCTTAAAAAAGAAACTACTTAAAAAATCCAAATCCTGTCCTGGATAAGTTAACCTCCCCTGTCACTTGTACAGACCATGGTCCTCTATATTAAAAATAAAACAATATTTAGTGCTGGAGTGTACAATCATGTACTGTAATTTGTGGTGGACATTTAACCACAATTCAGCTTGCTTCTTTAAGAATGTTATGCCACCCAGCACTTGGGGAAACCATGTTTGATCTGACAAGTACAACAGTGGTTCTTCTCTTTTTTTCAGTTTTATTCTCGATTAGGTAGGAGACAAAGGGGAGATTGATCCTTGTAGTGAGCGAGGACATGGAGGAGGATGGAGTCAGAGTAGAAGATGGAGAGAACAGGGGGGGAAGAAAAGTTGATTTACTGGTGCAACCCCTAAAAAGTTGACTCTTTTACAATATGATAAGGGAAGGTAAGGGAAATAACTTGTGTGAAAAGAATAATAATAAGAAGAATAACAAAATTACATTTACCACAAAAAGCATGTCTACTGATTAAACTTACAAATCCTATTTAACTTTGTAAAATAAGATAGTGACCGGCATTTCAAATGCCTGTTCATGGTCTTGGATGTGTATGAGGTTTATAAGAGGTTTAAAATAACCAATTTCAAGCTCTTAGTCTTTGGTGTAGCTAGACCAGGTGTGCCCAATAGGGAGATCGGGATCTACCAGTAGATCTCCAAAGGATTGCTAGTAGATCCTGAACAATAACATAAAACATAATAATAGTAATAGCATTAAAACTAAAGATGTAATTCTATTTCAAGATACTAAGCTATAAAGTGAAAATAAAATAGGTATCCGGGATATATAGGTAAATATTAGGGATGTCCAATATATCTGCCCAAAATATAAATATGTGGTCGATATTAGCATAGTTAGCATAATTTTTGATATCGGAAAAGATCGGTATCGGCTTTTCCATCAATGTTCAAAATGCAATGCTGGTCTCGGCAAATACGCTGGACTTCCTCATGGGGAACTGAGTCAGTCCTACTGACACTTTGACTGTCTAATGATGTAATTTAAAGGGACAACAACAATGAGCGATACTACAGTAAATGTCCGTGGTCTGTAGTTTTTTGTGGATAGAAAACTGTAATTCTTAATGACTGCAAGGAGCTGGTTATGTGAGGGTGGGGGAAGATTTAACTCTTTATCACAAGGTGTTTTTATGGCGCGAAGTAAAGAAAAACAACACGGAATGGACTCAGTAAAACGACAACAACATAGAGCAGCGGCAGCAGTAGCTGTCTCTCTCTCTCTCAAAGAAAGAAGAGTTAAATGCAGTTTAGAACAGACAAGAAGGCAAAAGAGATCAGACAAACTTCACAGAGTTCATCGTCCTGGAGAACCAGCTGTTCTCTCTCCTTCAAGACTCTGGTTTTACTAAATGTGGAGTTTCTGTAGCCGGCCTATGTCATGACTAATTCTATTTGTATTCGAAATAAGTATTTCTCGGACATTTGACATTGAAACGCCGTTCGGTCTTGTCTCTCATGTCATCAACGAGAAGAGTCGTTTACAGACTGCAGCTGTTTCTATCTGTGCCCATTTATATTGCCTATTGTTGTGAGGCTGAATGAGCACAGTTTATAATGTTAATCAATGTTTTTGGAAAGTTCTTCTGTTTACATTAAATGCTGCACAAGGAATCATAGGACTGTTTCAGACAAACTGGTAAAAAATAAATGTGTCATTTTTCCATATCTTATATTGAAGTAGTGTGTTTATGTTGGACACAGGTATTTACACAATCCCTTTAGTTTGGTTTCACACTAATTCAAGGGAAATTAGCTGCCTATGTCGGTATCGATTCATATCGTTATCAGGAACCAAGTGGGCAATATCGGTTAATATCGGTATCAGTAAATGTTATATAGGACACCCCTAGTAAATATATTTTGAGTTTTCAATATAGCTAGATCTCCTCAGCCTGGTCATTTGACACTCAAGGCTCACAAGACCAAAAGGTTTGGGTACCTCTGATCTAGACCATTTTCTACACAGAAAGTTAAAAGGTTTTAAATGTAACAATTGCCTTGGAAGGTAGGGAAGCAAACCCTCTGGTCCAGGTGGAGCCTCTATACTACTTTACCATTTTAAGATCAGATGTTACTGTATATCCAAGTTGTTTTAAGTACAAACAGTGTGTGATAAAAGGCAAAAGTCTCTGACTACTCTACTGCAAATCTGTGATTTCTCCATACATTTCTCAAATTATTGCAGAATACATTTGCAGCCTTTACTGTAGAAGTTCCACAAATGTGCCCAACTCCTGATGAGGACATGAAAGGAGAATATTACTGTTGTCTTCTCTTCCCCTCCAGGCAAATATACTACTGAACCTTTATCTTTTCTTCCCGTCTTTCATCACGGTGGCTATTAAACCCTGCGAGGGTGCACAACTACATCTAATTAGTGCTACAGTAAACAAAGGGAGGTCGGGTGAGGAAGGAGGAGGCAAAAGAATGAGAAGGAGGGAGGAGGAGGGAGACAGATGAAAAAACACAGCTGGCTCAGTGCTGTGTTATTATAATTCTTTAAGTGATATTGTTAGCGTGGTCAGTCTTTTAGCTGTGCAGCTAATGACTGGATAGACGTAATTACAGGCCTTACATGCTGTCTGTGCTGCACTGAGATGTGATATTCCTTCCCTGGATGGCTGGTTACTCCTCCAACAGGCAAAAAAAAAAAAAACAGCCTTAAACAGTACTTCCCTCTACATCTCTGCCCATAAAACCCCAGATTACCTTTCATAGGTGTTGCATTGTTCTATTTGCTGTGACTGCAGTTTAGAGGGAAAGAGGGAAAACCCGGAGGTTTCTGCATGACTCCATGTTAAAGTCAAAATGCAAATGAACAAAGACAAATTTGCTCATTACTCAGAAAAACATGACGCGAGACATATGGTGCTCCCTCTGTTTCTTCCCGAGTGAAACATGGAAAACAAAGTTGATTTCTTGTAAATGTAATCACATCATTAACTCTAAAATAATCGTGTTGAAATGTGTTTGGCCGAATCACAGACATCTTGAATTCATTTAGAATTAGAGCATAATACGCCAACTCATTACAACAGTGAATGCGAGGTCAAAAACCTCATGGGGGTCCGGAAAAGTCAGGTTTCATAAACTGCAGTGGATTTTACTGTCAGTGTCAAATGTCAATGAGTGTTAATATGAGCTCAATTGGCAGGAGGCTGATAATAAAAAGTGCAGTGGTTAACAGCAAAGGTTAAGAGTGTACAATTTAGGCCAGGAAGAGGAATTATGTTTAGAGAACACACAGCCAAGTAAGAGATTTTAAAAGGCTTTGCGAGGAGGCTTGGGAATCTGTTAATAAAAACAAACACATTACTTCCTCTCCTTCTCAGATCTGTTGTTTTTTACTCAATGATGGAGAGTGGATTTTGAATGAACTGTTGGCCTGAAAAGATGATTTGGTGCAAGGTGTTAGGTAGACAACTGGGGGGCACCTCTTACGTCTGCCCCTGGGTGACTCTCAAGATGGATGCTCTATCTGTCCCTCCTGTCCTCCTCCCATCTCTGTAGTGAGTGATGCCATATTGAAACCATATGCCCTCCTGGATTCCTTAAGGATCCTCCCATGCTGTTCTATCCCTGCAGTCATGTACTGGCAGAGGACACTGCCAGTACACGATCCTCCTGCCCCCCACCAGCCGGCTTCCTGTGTGGGATCTAAATATTTACATACTCCATCTTCCCAAGTGGCGAGGCTGAGAGGGCTTAATGTTTTGGGTTATATAAAGTCCAGTCCTTGAGGATGCATTTTTAACAGATTGTCACTGAGAAAGCAGAAGACCTTTTGATGTTCAAACAAAAGATCTTTACTTTGTAATGCAAAACATTAGATTCAACATGGAATCACGGAAATAATTAGTAGACCATTTTCTCGTTCAGTTCAATGGCTTGTACTATTAAAAGTATATTAACTGAAATATACTTTCAGTTCCTATGAAAACATGGAATGCCGTAAAGCGCTTTTTTTTCTGTGCAATGTCATAGCTATTGGTGTAGTAGAATTTCTATCAAGAAAACTATGGAAGGGCTAGTTATTAGATCTAAAATTAAACCTTTTTTGTTGTTATCATTATATTTGTCCAAAGAATTGACCTTTAGTGGTACCAGGTATTAAACTGAGCAAGAAATTGAAGAAAACAGCTGAGTGTATTTTACCAATGGCTGTTTATCTAGAATGTTTATCTTTGATTTGAAATGAAAGGAAAAAAATATAATATTTACAAAAATATAAACAAAATATACATGACTTAAGAGAAACATATCAGTGTTACAGGTAACTAATAACGTAACGCGTTACCTCTCTCATTCAGTAACACCGTTATTGTTACTCTGGTATAAAGGGGCTTGTTACTCGTTACTATCTGTAGTCCAAATGGACAGTTTCTCCTGGCCACAGTGAGAAGACTGTGTGGCAGCGAAGCCTGTGTGTTACCTGTCAGTGTGTGTGTGTGGTAACTCAAACAATCACGAGTCAAAGACGGCTGTGCACACTAACTGAACCCAGGTGTTGAAAAGGAGCAATGATTGGTTGACAAAGGTTTCAGGCTAAGCCAATCAGAGAGAGACCTGGGCGGGTCTAATTGCTTTATAGGGAAATAAACTGTCTCACACACGTTCATTGAGTTACAGCAGCACACACCCACACTTTATTGGCTACACTATAAAGGAGTGCAGTTGTTTTACTTGCACATTGTCAAAATGTTGTTTGTCAAATTGTTAACTTCACGTTGCTGCAAGAATGTAGTCATTTTATATAGTAATTTTAGCACTGCTACGTTGTTGTTTACCTTTACACCATTTTTTTGGTGCACTTCCTGGTTTGATGGAAAATGGCAAGTAGAGGTTACAATAAAAATGCCTGTCAAAGTGTCTAAACATCTATTGTGTTTTTGTTGTACCAGTACATTTCATAATGATAGTTGCTACAGAACACAACACAAAGCTTTTTTAATGGGTTTTATTATTATTTAAAGTAAAGTAACTAGCTATTAGTTACTTTTGTAATTTAGTAACCAGTAACATAACAACTTACTTTTCAGAGCAGTAACTACTACAGTAATAAGTTACTTTTTAAATAAACTTGCCCAACACTGTTGATTATTGAGATGGACCATCTTTTGATATAACACCATTTTCAGGATCTCTTGATTGAGCCTCAGGTGTATTTAAGACAAGTTTTTTTTTTTATTATATTTAGGTTCGAGCTAAGAGCAAGACAGTCAGTAGAGTATTAAGATATTTGTTTTTGTTCAAAACTAAAGTGACGGCTTTGGAAGCATCACTCTTTTATGCCCAGAAAACCCTTTAAACCTAGTACATTACCTGCATGCAGTCTTTCTCTGACCTCAAACTCACTGTAGACAGCATGCACTATTATTTCTTATTGGCAAAGGACACTGGGAAATTCTGGAATATTTGGGTTTCATTATGTAACATCTGTTGACTGCTAGATATATAAATTTACTGCTCCCTGCAGTTGTGCTGCTCTGTTTTTAGTGATGAAAGTTTTCACAATCTTTCCACTGTCCAATTAGCCAGGAATTAGGTTAAATATTAACTGTAGGGCCCCATGCAGTAACAAAATAAGACCCTCAAGGGATTGGTCCTTTGCCTGTGCAAGATATTAAGTGTGGCTGCAGTTTCACAGCAGGTGATGGGTTAACGGATTAAGGATTGCTTTAGGTCACTCACAGCTCATAAGAATGGGCTTGTACCTGTTCATTACACCCCCTGCTGCTAAGAAAGAACGGATGGAAACAGAGGGGAAGTATTTTATGTGTCACCTGGAACAGAGACAGCTTGTTTATTCTAAAAAAACACCACATCATTCTTGTTTATCTTCTGAGACAGACCACATAAAAAATGTAGGAAAGAGAAATTACAGATCCTAACTTTTAAACTCTCATGTGAGTTTCATCAAAAGGCAGCTTCGACTAACCTGGAAGCCCCAACGTTCTGGATCCCTCCTGCGGTTGTGTGGATCTGTTGCGATTCTGCTGGCGCCTTTTGCCCCCAGTGGAGCGGGTGGTGCGGACGTACACTTCACTGACTTTGAAGAATGCCACCATGAAAGGCTGTTTCTCCAGCGCACCATCACGGCCAACGAGCCCCGCCTCCTTGGGTGTGATGCTCTGTCCTGTTTCAGTGGGAAAAAAAAAATGAGTTGAACATTTCTTTCCACGTCTTGTCAACATCTGTGTCCTTAAATCAGTTTTGCTATTGTGGTTCTGTTAAAGATCTGGAACCAAGACCAAATAACTGGTTTAATTTAGAGATAGAATTCAATAATAGGTGACACTCAAATTTATTTTCTGGGTATTTATTCATTTGATTTCTTCATTATTGTTTCATTGATATTATTATCCATTTTTTCACTCAATAACTTGCTTCTTTAGTTTGATTTCTCTCGTTGTTTATGTTTTCAATTTTCTCGAGCCTGTCTGTGATCTGGCAAACAGATTCCTCCTCTGTTTTTTCTGAAGATATTTTGTGGCTGCCATCACGAATTACATCATCAGCAAGGATGAGAGAGGACATTCCAGAAGCAGCTATGACACCACCTCCACCACGCTCCACCGTTGAGCCTGTTTGTTTTGGACCGGCAGCACATCCTCTCTGCGGTTAATCTCGGTCTCATTTTCATCCTGCTAGGACTTCTTGTGGCTCGGCTCTGTGCTCTCAAATGTAAATTCCAGTCTGGGGTTCTGAAGCCGACTTCTGATGACTGGTTGCTTTTTGTGGTAGCTTTTCTCAGATTAAAAAATAGGTCTGCTTTTCTTCTGTAAAGAGGCTTGCAGTTTCAGGTTTCTAATTCTCTGCTTTAGACTTGCAGTGAAAACATAAGTAGACATTTTAAAGTGCTTCATTTCTGGTTTTAACAGTTATTCCATGAAGTCTCACCTTACCAGCCATAAATAGTGTCAGTCATATGGTCAGGTTATTCAGCAAACTGGAAATTTGGTTTTAGACTAAATTGGAGTGAACTAAACAGAAACATATATATATATATATATATATATATATATATATATATATATATATATANNATATACTATATATATATATATATGTATATGTATATGTATATACATATATTAGGCATGTGAATCTTTCAATCACATAATGATCTGATTCAAATCTCGATTCACAGGCTACGATCCGATTCAGGAACGATTTAAATCGCTAAATCCAGTTCGATCCAATTGAATTCAGTTCAATTCAATAAAAATTTGCAAGTCTGCTTACAACTACACTATACAATCTTGATTAGTTTTGGTTAAGATTATTTAAAAGGGGGAAATGAAATTTAAACATATGATTACACATGGTTAAATAAGAAAGAAGTAGCGAAAAGCTAATTTTCATCTGTAGTCCCCAGGTCATGACGTAAAAAGGCAAGAAGCACACAATACCTACACAATAGAAAATATATATGCACATACATATAACACTTTTTATACAATTTAAACATTTTTGAGGCTTCATCTGGCATCTTCTCTCGAATTGCATGAACATTTGCAAAATTTAATTTAAATTTAATTTAAATGAAGTAAAAACCTTCCAAAAGGATCTTGGGATAGTTTCTGAAATAAAAAATTCAAAAAAGTTTAAGGGATGAAATTTAAGACCAAACAGGTGAACATGTTGAATTTAAATTGATAGAAACTATCACAGTACATTTGCCAAAAAAAAGTTTTTTTATGTGAAAAACCTACAGGAGTTCAGTTCCTGTTTTCAGTTTTTATGGGAAATCTGTGCCTCATAACCTTGATATGGACTGATGCCGAGGTCTGACCAGGACCTCTCACGACGCTGACCTCAGGGAGTGTGTTGATATCAGTGTGTGGAGATGTTTTTGTGTAAGCCTCCTTTGTCTGCTCTCTCTCACACGTGTAAGTAGCGCAAGCTGTTCACCAGCTTGACATTTACATTTGCACCTGTGCAGATGTCAGTGTTTGTGTTCTAGGAGCTTCAGTGTTTGTATGCTTGCAAGAAATGTTAGAATAGAAATAAAATATTAAACGATCGATCCAGTTCGATTTGATTCGGTTCAGATTGATCCGTTTTTTGAATCTTGAATTAAATTTGCAACTCCGCTTTCAACAACACTATACAGTTGCCAGGTTTTTTTTATTTAGTTTAGTTTAGTTTAATTAAAAGGGGAAAATGTAATTTCAAAATACAAATGCAAAATCTTTTTTTTTTTCAGCTTCATCTGGTATCTCCTTTCATGAACATGAACATTTTAAAGATTTAACTTGATTTTTTTTTCTTACCTACAGTTTTAGAAAGGTTTAGCTGTAGACAACACTCCTGTGACCAGATTGTCACACATGACATTGTTTTGTGATATAACGAGCGATTCCGTTATTGCTTTAGACTTTGTCGAGTTATTGCTGAACTGCGGTTGGAAAACTTTTGTATTTTATTCTGTCCACTCCTCTGACTACTGGTCATTCCTGCCATGCCAGCGTCACCGTCATCGTCGCCCAGTCATCAGTCCCACTCTCTCTGGGTGACTGCTTAGGTTTGTTGGACCTCCAGTGAATTAGATTGTTGCTCTACAGAGTCAGTAAATTGCATTGTTTTTATCTATCTTTCCATCCTTCTTGATAAAAAAAACAAATGATGTCCAAACTTCGATTTTAAATGGGAAACGCTATAAGTTTCATCTGTGTTTCTGCCATGTTGCTCAGAGCAGAGTAAAACCCACTACCTGAACTCCAATCAAATCAGCCCACATCATAGTTCACACACCGTAAGTGACACAACCTGCATAGACATGTGTGAATAAATGAATATATGTGTCTATGGGCTCGCAGCTCCAGTGGGAGGAAGCAGCCAACGTTGCGTCTATGTCTAACGTAAATTTGTGGGCGGGGCCATGAAGCAGGAAACCGATCCACAGACAAAAATCCGAACCATCGGACCGTATTACTGCATTTAAAAACAATAAGGGCTTCTTGGACCCGGTACACTTGGATCATGTAGGTCACAGATTGATAACTGATCCAAAATGATTATGTGTGATTTTGTCACAACCCTAATATATATGCTTTTTATTGCATAAAATGTAAAGCTGATGGCCTTCACTTTGGCCCAGAGGCAACATCTCTGTCTTTGGTGTGAAACTTCAGGGTTCACTTCTTGAGCATGTTCATCACCTGCAGGAAGGTATGGTAGTTGACTGCTGCCCGTGACCAGTAACAGATAAGTGGATGAAAATGGATGGAATGGTCGTAAAGTTGATCTAAACTGTTCATTTTGAAGATAATGATGTACGTCGATTATGTAGAGTATCCCTTACCACTGCTTGTCTCCAGGCTGATCTGCAGCCCGAGGTTGTGCTCTGGGCTCATCACCCACAGGTTACTTGTGACTGTGATGTCAAACTCCAACCAGCCTTCGTCAGCGGCCCATAGGTGGCGAGATTCCAACAGGAACAAGTCTGCCTCCCTTGTGAAAAATATAGAAAAATAAAAACACATGGCCTTCTCTTTAGTTTGCTTATTTGACAGCTCATTTAATAATTCAGAATAGGAAAAAAAAGAAAGAAACAGTTCATCCAACAAAAAACTAGATGGTAAGGCAGTTAGAGTTTCAGTAAAAATGTTTAAAACTTTTTAGTTAGATATGAAAAGTCCATCATTGGCTATAAGGACATTTCAGTCCACAAAAACAGCTGAATATGTCAAAGAGGACAACAAAGGGGCCTGTGTTTAATGAAGAAGGAGCTGAGGACACGTAAGGAGAAGACAGAGAGTGAATGATAAGAGAGCGTGTCCTGCAGCTGTATCATTACAGTAGTAATAACACAGAACTGTGTCTGTCAGACCCTCCTCCTGTGCTGACATCAAAAGCCTCACAATCATCCAGGTGTTCAGAAAAGGGCCCTGCAGTGACCCTTGGCAGCCCCACCCTAACTGGTCATTAATGACAGTGGTCCAGACAATTGGTTACCTTACACTTACACGCAGTGTGGAGGTTTGGGCATTTGCAGTGATAAATTATTAATCATCCGGGGGTTTGCCAACTAATATTAATATAAAATAAAATGCACATTATTATTTATTATTTATGTATTATTAATAAACATTATTATGGAAAAATAGCATTGTCTCTAGAATAATTATCGGTTACTCCTTAAAATAGAAAAAACCCGACAGCTATGCCTGGGTTATGCAAAATCAGGGGTGTCCAATTGGTAGATCTACCAGTAGATCTTCAAAGGAGAGCTGGTAGATCCTGAGCAATAACATATAGGCTCAAGTCATATAGGTATTGAGTCAGACTCTGTATAGAGTAAGATATCAATTGGTAAATATATTTAGAGTTTTCAATCTAGGTATATCACTTCAGCCTGGTCATTTTAAAAGTAGCTCACAAGACAAAAAAATAAATAAATTAAAAAAAAAAATATATATATATATATAAATATATATAAATATATATATATATATATATATATATACAAGAATTGAAGCCTTCAGGACCACAGCTGCTTCCAGCCAGAAGAAACATACACAAATATAATCATCCGTTTTCGATGCAAATGTCAGGTTTAAACAGTGAATAGTGTCTAATAGAAATGTAATGAGTCAGAGATTCTTTTATTATTAATTTTATTTTAGAACTTTATTAATGACTTGACAGAATCCTTAAGGAAATTATGCCTGTTTTTATATACAGTATATAGCCGTACTTTCTGTATAGATATTCAAACATTAATTTCCTGTGCGGCATATATACTGTATATATATATATATACAAGTAAAACATATGTTTGAAATTAACTGAAATAAAAGTGTCCATGTTGATATATATTGATATATATTTATGATTAATGGAATTATTCATAACATATGACATTTAATTTCATTTACACTTATTTTCAAGTTTTTTAACAATAAAGCAGAATGTTATGTGGGCAAAGCAAAAGTCCGACATCTGCAGGAAAAGATCGAACAGGTGTTTACCTCAGAGCTCAATTCTCAATCACAGAATAAAGGCAACCAATTTCTGACTTGACTTGACGTTGAGTAAAAATAGTAAGCTTTGGGGGACAAAAAAAAAACACCCAGAAGTGTCAGGCGGACTGAATATTTTGGCATTGCAATCTCACGCATTCTTTGTTGGCTGCAAGCAAAACCACTCCAAACAAAAGAGAACTAGAGAAGGGTGTGAGGCTAATTAGTACAAAGCAGAGTCAAAGCAGGTTTTTACAGGAAAAAAAACGCTCGGGAAAGTTCGAAGGCTCCATTGTGACTGGCCAATTAGAGAAAATACCAAGGGGCAATGGAGAAAAAGAAAACAACAAAGGCTTTACAACATTGTCTCATCTTAACCACCAAACCTCACACGGACTGTTATTTTCAGCATGGAGGGGGCGCAGATAAAGAATATGACGGCCAGGGCAATTTTTCCCCACCTGACAGGGCAACAGGCGGGCTGTAATTTTCTTTACAGTAAAAAAAAAAACAGCTCCCATAATAACACAGAAGTTAGAGATACGTGGACCCTTTAATCTCCAAATATCTCTCAAAATAAAAGGCCTTAACTCCAGGAAGCACAAACCACCCATCGTGCAGATGAAAGAATGCAGCAGAAAAATGCAGTTCCCGAGTCACTCAGAAAACATTTGGACGGACAACGGACAGGGATGTGTTTTGACAAAATCTTAAGCTTAAGGGTTCTGGGGGACATTAAAGTGGATCAGAAGCAGATGGAAAACATCTGGTGTTTTTCATCCCACCCTAAGGTGTTTCTTGACTTAGGATTATATTTTAATCACATATAATAACACTTTTTTATTCATCTCATTACGAGACCCTTGTGTGTTTTTGTGTGATATACCATATTTTATGACAATTTCCTGGGCTGTTAAACTATCCATGATGAAATACATTCGTTATTATATCACATGCCATCGTAACTGTTCACTGCAGGGACTTCATTTAAAAACAAATAAAGTAAAGAAAAGCCGGCAAGTGTTTTTTACCCCTGCAGATGTTTGTCATGTGTTAGCTTTGTTCTGCTATTTCTGTAAAACTGGGTCGGACATTACGAACACAACAAGGGCTGAGAGAAGTGAACACATGCAGGTGAGGTTGAAAAACTTGCGACACTCGCTGTTTTCATTACCTCCCACTTTTTTTGTCAACCTGCTCATTTTGGGTAAAGTAACGGTGAGGGCTCAGTAGGAGTACAGCCCTCACCTGAATTAGTACACGTACTTTATGACCCAGTACCCTTAAAGCCAGAAAGGCTGATTGAATTATTTCTTTTTTTATGACTTTTTTTTAAGTTTCTAAAAACAAAAAAAATTCTGTAATCAAAAAGTTTTAAAGTTTTTTTTTTTTATCGGATTCGGATTCAACCAGCACATCTCTCAGAGTCTTTTATGTTTAACTACTTGGCAGTTGCAGTGGTGGCCCAGTGGTTATAGAACCAGACTAAGGGTTCGGAAGGTTCCAGGTCCGAATCCACCAGCTGCCGGATTACAACTTAGGTGCTCAAAACGAGGCACCGTCCTCACTCACTGCTCCCCAGGAGTCCAAAGTTGCCCATTGTTCACTTTGGGTTGAATGCAGAGGTCACATTTTCATGTGTGGAACTCAATGTATCAATAACAAGGAGTTTTCTTTTCTTAGTCTATTTCTAATTGTACATTTTGTAGCATATTAGAAGCAGACGTCATATTTGGACCCAACACAACACTAAAATTTGTCCAAATTTGACAAGGTTAACTAACACCAGATGAAAAAGCAGTTTGCAAGGCAACATGAATTACACTCAACCTGGCATTTTTCTATTTTTTTGGTAAATATTTGCTGACGTAGATGCATGTTAAATGGATAAACCTTTCATCGGGATCTTTCAGTTGAATCTGTGCAGTTGGTAAGGGCATAGGAAAAGAGGTGCTGTAATTTTTAACCAATAGTTTGTTGTTGATCCTTGAGGAGGACATGACGGACAGAAAAAAGAAACAAACTATGCAGTGTAAAGCAGTGTGAATGGTCACCAAAATACCTGTCTGGGTGCTCCTTGACCACCTGGTATACTTTAAGTATGAAGGTGTCATTGCGGAATGTGCGACTCACACACTCCTTGTAGAGACGGAACTCAGCTGCAGTGACGGCCTCACCCTCTGGGATCTGTGAGAGGTTGAACCTAAACTCCTTGTGGTGTCGCCGCTGCGGGGAGAACTCGCTGTCGAACTCCACTGTGAGACAGAAACACACACAGAGTCATGACATTGTCCCAACACGGATTTTTTTTTCTTTTCTGCTGAAGTTTGTACTCTATAGGTGTTATTTTTACTTAAATATGTTTTTTTTTATGTGAGAAGGTATTACTGAGGTTCCTAAAAATACACAACTGATTGATGGGTGTATGTCTTCCTCACGCTACACTGGGATTACCCATAAAAACTGTGTTATATACTTATGGTATAATTGGTTTCCTGGTTTCCTGTTTCTTTAAATAATCCTGTGATGTCACTAGTATAAAGCAGTAGACGATTTTCTTTTAGCGCGTGGGAGTTAAATTCAAATTCTAAGTTAGCCTTGGAAAACATTAAAACAAAGATTTTTTAGACGATTAGAAATAAAACACATTTTAGCAGTATTTATTTCATCTATTTATCTGTACATCTTAATTTTTAACGGTGAAAACCAACAAAAACATAGCACAAACACCACCAATTTCACAAATCCTGCCAGTATTCTGGTGGGCCAACTCTAGTTCACATTTGACCTGATCTTGAGGGCCTGATTTGGCCCCCGGGCCTCAGTTTGACACTTGAGATTTAGTGGAAAGAAACACAGAAAAACTGCACCTCCATTTGTCAAATGACCAGAACCCTCCATAGTGTTTTTCTCTCTACCTGAAGGAGTTATATTCACCATAATGATAATGTGCTTTCTGGGGTTTTTCTCACTGAGAGGTTTTTTTTAAAATGGCCAAGGCTCAAAGAATTTTACGAAAGCAAAATAAATATCAACTAATCTATCTTAACATTTACAAGTTGTTCTTCCGTAAAGTTGTTTTATTAATTGTGATGTTTTTTTTTAGATTATTTATATAGCGCTCCACGAAGCCACTAAGTTTATATCTCAAATATTTCACTCTAAGTTTGTTTTGAAGATTTAATTTACAGCCCAAACCTGAAGTAATGAGAATTTAGTCTTGTACCAGAGCCAGGCTTGTTAAAACGCTCTGGTAATTTTATGATGTGGGGACCAACCCAAAATGGACCAATGACACATTTTATTCCCTGAGTCATAGCCGTGAAGAAAATTGCGTTGATGTGGGAAACGCTGGAACCAATCAGCGTCTCCCAAAACGGCCGGCACCACCTTGTTCCCACACCTACAGTAAAAGCTGCCCTCATCCCCAGACGTTTCCAGCTCACTTACATAAAGGCAGGACCTGTGGTGTGACAAAGAAGGAAAAGTCTAAAGGTGTGTTCTGCCACCTTGCCAAAACAACTTAGGATAATTGAAGGACTGCAGCTCTTGGCCAGTTCTGCCTCAGTTCTTCAAACACTTTCCACTGAGGCAAAGGAAACCACCTATGGAGAATGAGATGGTTTTCACATCAACATCACTGTGACTTCTATCATCTGCGACAGTGACCATTTCATCATCTCAGAGGCGCCCACACACACGCACACACACAGACACTGCAGTTAGTTAGTGTGTGTGAGTGTGTGTGTGTGTGTGTGTGATGCTGGGTCTGGTTTGTGTTGGGGGATAGATGGAGAAGCTAAACCTGAGCATCGAGGCTCACATCTCAAACTACACTCAATGACTTTACAACACTGCCTTCCAACACCCCCACGCTCAGAGCAAACAGCTTTGAATGATAAACTTCCAATGAAATGTTTTTGACTTTCAGGAGGAGGAGGAGTTCAACCAGTATCAAATATTTATTACATTTACTGAATTGAATGTTGATTACATGCCTGGAGGAAAAAGAATACAATTGTGACTTTGGATCTGTTGACTCTTCAGATTGGATTTCCAGAACTATACGGTGTGTTTTCCTCCAAGGTTGCCAAGTGAAACTGCGGTAACAGTATATTTTTCATTTGTTTTTCTTTTTTCTCAATGCACATACAAAAAATGTGTTTGACCAGAACAAAAACAAAAGAAAATGTGTATCTTCACATCACAATCAGTTGCAGATTCTTAAATCATAGCACCAAAGAAAAAATAAATAAATTACTGTATGTTTGAGAAGAATGTTGAAAACCCCTGGTGTAAAACTCATGTAACTAATTATGTACTACCAAATGTTTCTGAGACATATTTTAATTTATTTAAGTCACACCAAGTTGTGGATTTATAAAAAGCTCAAACTAAGCAAAACCGCAAGTGGAAGAAATCCTCCAAAAAATGTAGTGGGTCCATAATAAGAAACCGTTTAATGTTTTTTTAAATAAGTGGTGAGGGTAAATTGGATGTGAATAACAGATCATAAAAGTATATTATTTTAATGTCAAAAATGTATATGAGGGAGAAACAGCTGGAGAAAGTGGGGAAGATGACAAGACCAGATGAAGAGGGAGACCAAAGGAAGAAAAGTGAAAAACATGTCTGGGATGCAAGAGGAGAATAAATGGAGGCAGAAAGAGTGTGAGATCTGAGCTCTCAGGAGCTTGGCTACTATTTCCACCTGCACAACATGTGGCTGCGCTGCTATGACAGCAACCCACATATGAGCTTTTACATCTGTCTGCATGCTCCATTTCACTCCAACTTCAAATCTAAATTCAATAGATAAGAAACAACCACTGCAATGCATTAGATAAAAACAAAATAAAATCTGTATATGGAAAAGGAAAGGAAGGAAGGAAGGAAAAGGAGGAAAGCAATATCCTTGTCATTGTGATCAATACCACTGCACGCAAAGAAATGACCTCTGAACTGTGAATGGGGACAGTGCCATGCTCAGTGGACCTCAGTGGTACCTTGGCGGTAGGATTCGAACCAGGATTTGATTCCACTTCCTTAACCACTAGGCCACCAACTGCCAGCAAATTAAGTGAATAATAATACACAATTTTCCCATTAATTTTCCTATAATTGCAATTTTTCATCACACACACAGGGTTTTTAAGTTTATAAATGTACATTTATTACATAAGCCAAAACAAACTATTAAGGATTTTAAAAAGATTATTTATCATATCCAGGATAAAAAAGGTTTTGAAAAAGGAAATAAAGGCAAAGTTCAAATAAAATCAGGGTTGACCAACTGTTCAGAAAGACGAAAACGCACCTAGAGAGACGGAAGTGTCGAAAAGGAAAAGTGTGGGATGAATGTATTTGGAAAAAGTGGGAAGGAGTAAAGGAAGTAAGGAAGCAAAGCAGGAAGACAGACAAATTGAAATCTTGGACATGGAGCAAAAAAAGCAAGAGAGGCCTGGTGGTGGTTGACTGGCCGGTTTGTATGTGGTCTGCGGTTAGTGGTCAGTGCATGAGCTTACACTCCTGATGTCGTCCAACCAATCCCGGGGAGAGACAGCTGGTCAAGCTCCTCCTTCTTTCATGCTCACGCACCTTAACCTCAGAGCAAAACAACCAACAACCACCACACTGTGCCAAAATACTTTCTTTCTCAGTCATCAACTAAAAATGACCTCAATGGAACATTATAGACAGGTTTTCAAAAATATGTATTGACAGACCACATCTGTCCATTTGAACATTTTACTTTTCTTAACATGTGGAGGAGGAAACAGAGGAAAAGGAAGAAAAATATGCAGAGAAAAATAAATATTTTTGTTGGTCTACACTGGTTATATAATTTTTTTGCTTTCCTATATCCTCCAGGTTCAAATCAATTTAACGGAGAATCTCCTCCAGAACCAGGTTCCAATGTCAACCTTTGTCACATTCTCACTATCAAGCACAGTTTACAATAAGACCAGTTGCAATTAGATTTTTTTTTGGCTGCACAAATTTTCAACCTGACTCCATACTTATCTCATTACACACACCACAGAGTTCACCTCTCCTCTTCCTTTTCATCCAAACAGGAAAATGTGGATGTTGACGTTGACACAGGTTTAATGCAGATTTTTCCTGTCAAAATCTCTTAGAAGAACGAGTAAAATACTACACAAAACGGAAACAAGACCTTTCGTTACTTCAGAAACAAGACGACTGTGTAGCCAAACAAACAAAAAGTTGGAACGTTCCGGTGCTTTCCTGCACAGCTAACATTCCAGTTACCGTCCCAGTAACCACTCTGTGTGAGGCTTGAAAGGCTAAATGAAAACTCACTTTGAAAACTTGCCCTAAAATCTCAGCCTTCTAATTACATCTGTAAATTTCTATTTTCTCCAGCCTACAATGCCTCCCAGTGCAGATTAAGCTGTGCACCAGCAGACAGAATGAGTGTGACTCTGGGAAAAGGGGGGAAAAAAGTAGACACTTTCCTAAGCACCTCTCAGTTTAATTCTTGAACACCATGAACCTGTCAACAGCGCTAAAGACTTTACAGATGGCTAAGTCATTTTTTTTTCCTGGATATTTGAGGCACGAGAGGAATTTGTGTTTATGTAATTACAGACCATAATCTGTCTGGGTTTTCTCTCAGGTTTGGTTTCTGAGGACAGGTCAGATGTGTCTGTCTTCTATTTATTGTTAATTCCTCTAATTAAGGGTTTGGCATGACACACTGTCTTCTGGAATCACTTGCAGTTGATACATACAGAGCTCCACCTTCTGAAACCAAGAGAGATTTGTAATTGACTCAAGTCTGATTTCCCTCAGCCTTAAGTTATCGCTGGCATGAGGGTCAGAACATGTGGGCAGCTGTGGACTTGGCAAATACAGAAGGGTGGAATTTTTTAAAGTTCTGTATTGATTTTGTACCACACACAGGTACAGCGCCATCCAAAAATTTTTTTTTTTTTTAACGCTGCATATTTAGCTGGTTGCAAGAAGGTGATATATGTACTACGTTGTACGCTTTGAGGACAGAGACACTATTTTACCCCAATTGCATTAGAAGAAGAACCACTGTGAAAAGGAAAATCTGTGAACTATGTCAATAGTTATAACATTCTTTTTCTTCTTCATTGTTATCAACCCCCCTTTCCCAAACAATTAAATGCACAGTAGATTTGGAGAATGGAAATATAAGACCTAAATAAAATAAATACATGACCAAGGAAAACACTAGAGTGGCGATGCAGATGCAGCCCTAGATGCAGGTGAGTCCAATTTGACATTTAAGATTTCTTATATTTCTTTATATCAGTATGAGTCTAAACCCAGAAGAAATGAGAGTGAACATAAGAGTGTTGGAATACATATATAAGATATATGTAATAATAATATAAGAAAAACAAAAGTTGTTCCCTGCCATCTCTCAAGACTTTTGTGGAAAACAAAAAAGTGTTCTCCTCCCTCCCTGTACTTGTAAAAGTTAACCCCATTGTATACGTGTATAGTACTGCAGTAAACAATATTGTTTATATTAAATATAACATATATGACATTGTACATATTTAAATTTATATTGTGTAAACTATGCATATTAAAATGTGTCTTTGCCGTCCTGGTTGAGGATCCCCACCTTTGTCTTTCACTCTGAGTCCCCGCCCCCCCCCCCAAACTCCAACCCTAGTTTTCCTAGGAGTTGTTCCTCAGCCGATGCAAGGGTCTATATGGGCAGAGGGCTACATGTTCCACATAAAATCCTTGTAAAGCACATTCAGTCTGCCTAGTGCATACAATGTGCTCCATAAATAAAAATGTGCTGTTAAAATGTTCTTTACAAAGAAGGTATGGTTTTACAACTTAGAGTAAGTTCAGCTGCTACCAGAGCTGTCGGCTTGGCTTGGTCCCAACAGTATAGTCAGCAAGGCTTCTCGTCCAGGGGGACCAATCAGTGGAGACTGTGTGTGTATGCACGTCTTTGGAGACTCCTGCTCCGCTCTGATCTTCTGCTGTGAAGCCAGGATCAAAGCTGACACACTGAGCACCACAAGACTCTGCAGGGGTCACTGGCAAGAGAGACATGTAGAAACACACACACTCACTAGGGGTGTGAAGATTAATCGTTTTGGATCGGTTATCGTTCTGTGACCCACATGATCCGAGTGTATCCGTCCAAAAAGCCCTGATCGGTTAAAATGCAGTAAAAAAATCAGATGGTTCGGATTTGGATCGGTTTCCTGCAATATGGCCCGGCCCACAAATTGACGTTAGACAAAGACGACATTGGTCGCTTCCACCCACTAGAACTGCGAGCCCATAGACACATATACATCTATTCACACGTCTATGGAGGTTGTCCCACTTGGCGTGTTACGTGGGCTGCAACACGGACAAAACTTACAGCGTATCTCATTTAAAATCAAAGGTTTGGACATCATTTGTTTTTTACAAGAAGGATGGAAAGCCGACTCTATAGAGCGACAAGCAGTCACCCGAAGAGATGGCAGAGTGGGACTGGTGACTTGGCGACAATTACGGTGACACTGGCACGGCAGGAACGACCAGTAGTCAGAGGAGCAGACAGAATTAAAATACAAAAGTTTTTCCAACCGCAGTTTGGCAATAAGTCGGTAAAGTCTAAGGCAATAATGGAATCTACTGCTCGTCAAATTACAAAACAATGTGTGACCTGCGTGACAATCTTGTTACAGGAGTGCTGTCTACAGCTAAACCTTTCTACAACTGTAGGCATGTATTTCACTAAAATAAGTAGAGTGTCACCTGATCCTGATATACTTGTTAATGGAGATAAATACAAATTGTCAATCAGAATAAATATCTTGGGTCAATGTTAGATTCACAGCTCTCCTTGAAAGGCCATATTGACAAATTGTGTAAAAAAAAGGCAAGTTAAATCTGGGAGGAGATGCCAGATGAAGCTGAAAATAATTTGTATAATTTGTATAAAAAAATTTTGCATATGCATTTTCTTTTTTTTATATATTGTGTGCTTCTTGCCTTTTGACATCATGGCCAGGGTACTACAGACTACAGACTAGCCTTTAGCTCATTCCTCCTTAATTAATTATGTGTTCATGAAATAGCATTTTCCCCTTTTAATTAAACTAAACTAAAACTAAAAAAACGACCTGGCAACTGTATAGTGTTGTTGAAAGCGGAGTTGCAAATTTTTATTCAAGATTAAAAAAATCTGATCTGAATCGAATCGGATCGAACTGGATCGACCGTTTAATATTTTTTTATGAATTGGGTGAATCGAGATATGAATCGGATCGTTATGTGAGTGAAGATTCACACCCCTAACACTAACCTAACATTTCTTGCAAGCATACAAACACTGAAGCTCCTAGAACACACACAAACACTGACATCTGCACAGGTGCAAATGTAAATGTCAAGCTGGTGAACAGCTTGTGCTACTTACACGTGTGAGAGAGAGCAGACAAAGGAGGCTTACACAAAAACATTTCCACACACTGATATCAACACACTCCCTGAGGTCAGCGTCGTGAGAGGTCCTGGTCGGACCTCGGCATCAGTCCATATCAAGGTTATGAGGCACAGATTTTCCATAAAAACTGAAAACAGGAACTGAACTCCTGTAGGTTTTTCACATAAAAAACCCTTTTCTTTGGCAAATGTACTGAGATAGTTTCTATCAATTTAAATTCAACATGTTCACCTGTTTGGTCTTAAATTTCATCCCTTAAACTTTTTGAATTTTTTCAATTTCAGAAACTATCCCAAGATCCTTTTGGAAGGTTTTTGCTTTATCTAAGTCATTTTTAGTTGTTCAGTTGTTTTATTTTCTTATTTGTCTTTGGTGAACACATTAAAAGGAACAGTTGAATGTCAGTTGGCAACCAAAAATAACAGTTTACTGTAAACACATAAGATACACAGTCCACTGAAGATTACTACAATGTTACAACTAGTATGTGGGTGATATAAAAAATATCAAAATATTATTCACAATATACCACAATAAAAGGTGTTTACTTTTCTCCAACCTTATTTTTCAGTGTTATTTCACTGAACTGGCACAAATGAGAAACACACATTTTAGTGCAGCAGTAGAAACGGATCAAATGAAAACAGCTGAAGTAAAGTACAGAAGCCTTTACTGTAACATTTTTTTTCACATTCAGTTTTTGAAACTGAAATGTCGAAAAATAACAATGAAAAAAAAAAACTCACCATATTGTTTAAAGAGCACACAATTTTCGATTTCCTGAGAAGAACAACACATTTTAAACCAAAGTTCAGCAACTTTGTAGTGCAAACCAATATAAATTGTCAAAAGTAAACATCAGGGTTGAACAAAACCATTATTAACCATGAATTAAAGACCAAACATAAAATGCTACATAGAAGGGAAATAGGGCTTTACAAATGTATTGTGAGGTGCAGGGACATTATTTCATACAGTGTGTTTCAGCAAAAGTCTGCTTTATCTTCTTTTAGACATAGTTTTCTTTTTGCAACTTGATGTTCCCCATTTTTTTTAGCTCTGATTTTTATGGGTTTTTTTTCGTGGACATTCTTTATGTGATAAAAGAGGTTTGTTGTGTTGGCATCGGGTGCGGGAATCATCCTTCAGTACAGTTTATATATTGTCGTCTGCTCCGTGTCGGAGCTCTTGAACCCAAAATGTAACTAAATAAACCTCTTTTTGGTAAAAGTGCTTCTTCCTGGGCAGCTCTGTGTCTGTTGCGACTCCAGGCGTAAAACTTCAACATGTCACATGTCACAAAACATATCGCCATATTGCCTAGCACTCGTTACAACTACAGTAAAGAACTAACATGAGTAAAAATAAACAACAATGGTTTCTTCTAAGGTGCCGTCACTTTGCCCCAGAGACAACGTCTGTGTCATTGGTGTGAAACTCCAGAAAATAGTGCACTGTGCTGCAATGTGACTTAGATAGAGGTGGTGCGACTGCTGAGCCCATGTCCCGGTTCCGGATAAACGGGTGGTGGATGGGTGGATGGTTTCAGCTAAGAAGACTGAGACAAAGTGACCAAACATTAGCACAGATACTGTTTCTAATCTGTAAATGCTGAATGACCATTCAAAGTTTGATAGTTAGATCACAATGATGTGTGAATATTGAAAGATCAACCCACATTAATTTCCTAAATCCAGCGTTTTAAGCTAAGATTTCGCCTCCTCTTGAGGGACACACATTAATCTGCAGCCTTCTCTTCTTCTACAACCTCCCACAGGGTGAACTATGTAATGACCTCATTATACAGGCATTTGAGGCATTAAAGGCCCCATTTGAACCATATCACATTTTTTATTACCTATATAATGCTGGAAAAAACTTTTGGACTATAACCAAATGCACATCCAAAAACAAAGAAACATAATGTCAGCCGTACAGTCCTAGATGACCATAACTAACCATAACTGAATATTTGTTTCCTCCACCTTCAGCTCCATCACCACTGTGCCGCATTCCTTACAAGATGATGAAATTAGGGTTTGAACACATATCAACCTTTTATCATTTTGAGATTTCTTTGGGTAGTTTCTGTGCGTGTGTGGATAGAAGGATAATTTGTGATAATTGCAGCCCTGATGCAGCTCTGTTAACAGATAAATAACCACAAAAGGAATGACTGTCTCACTGTGCAGTATCAGTATTTGTCATCGCAGTACTGACAGATGAGCGGTACCAATCATCGAGTTGCGGATGGCAGCCCAGGAACTGGATATCTCATACCTGTGTGTCAAGAGGCAACTTCATATTCTGTGTTTATCCAGGGATTAGGATGTGAACCCAGAGAGTCAGCTCTAAGAACATATAGGTTGTGTATGCCAGTGGTGGTTATATCTATGAGATGTTTTCCCAAACCAGTATTTATAAATATATTTTAAAAAACATTAAGCCACTGCAGCTTTATTGGCATCGTCCTTGTCACTTTGCACTCATCTTTAATCCAGAACGCTTGGTGTCCAAGTGTTGAGGGACACATTGCCTCATATGTACGTATCGGTGTATCATAAAGCACAGGACGTGTCCATTGGAACAATAATCTTCGCAATAAAGCCATATTTCAATTGGACCCTCGATTCTTTTGTTGAAGACATAGGGTCTTGTTCTGTCTCCTCACTGGCTTTTCTAGCCTGCACTAAAGTCATTTGGTTTTCTGACCCAAGGCAAGCATGTTGACAAGTATGAAGTCTGAGTCATATACTGATGGAGCCAAGATATGAAAATTAAAATAATAAAAAAAAAAAAAATTAAAAATATTTTTTTATGAAACATTGCTCAGAAACAGATAATAAATAAAATATAAAAATCTAAGTTATGCATACTTTCTGTGTGGCCCAGAACCATTTAAGCCACACAAGGTCTCAGTCAAGATGTTTAAGGACAGGACCCCTGGTGTAGGGTGTTACTGAAAGCTTTTCCATCTACAATTTCAAATACCACCACGCACGCAGGCTCCATAACATTTTTTTTTTAGTATTGAAAACTCATATTCCACCATCTTGCTGACAAAGAGAATAACAGACCTAAAGTTCCAATCTTGTGTAGCATGGAAGAATACAGGCTGGATGGACCAGCTGAAGTGTCAGATGAGGTCAAGGGAAAGTTTATAATACAGTTGTGAGACCAGCCATGATGGATGAATTAGAGACACTAGGAATAGGTAGAAGACAGGAGGTAGAGCTGGAGGTGGAGGAGTTAAAGATGCTGAGATTTTTTAGGAGAGACAAGGAGGGACAGGATCAGGAATGAGGTGATTAGAGGGACAACACAGACAGGAAGGTTCGGAGACAAAACTAAGGAAGCAAGCTTGAGATGGTTTGGACATGTTCAGAAGAGGGACAGTGGATGCATTGGAAGAAGAATGATTCCTGATAGCATTGGGTCTTTTACGTTGACAATTGAATTGAACACAGATCAGAGTGTCGCTGAAAATGTTTCCTGGTAATAGTCACAAAAGCCCATAACCTATGGTTGTCATCTTTTAACATCTGGCTGAAGGTTTTCTAAGTCAAGTTTGTCAGGCGTTACTTCTTGCAGAAAGGCAAAAGGCAGTCGAAAAAAATCCCACTCCTTTTGTCGAGCAAACCAGAATGATGCTGACCTGCAAAAATGCATACCTATTGCATGCTACAGCCATCAACAGTCAATGTATGCTCCAAGGGAACAGGTGTGCATGTGAATGTGTGTGTACGTGTTAGTCTGGAATCGGCTGGTCGGGTCCCAGATTTAGTGGAGGAAGCCAGTGTCAGGGCCAGGAGATGGATCTCTCCTGAGGGATCTGATAAATAAGGAAAAATATCTTTGAAAAAGAGAAACCAGCTGTTACCAAAGAAGAAGTCAAAATATTGGTGGCTTTGCATTCCATAGCCCTAAGGTAGGCCAGTTCGCTCCGTGGAGCTGCTGCAGGATTTTTCTTTTACTCCGTTGCCTCTCAATTGACATCAATCTTTTCTCTTTTCAGTGCTGTGCCACTCTATCTACACCTCTACAGCAGAACTTCACTCATTCACACATGAAGACAGGTGACCCCAGCTGAATTGCCGTTGGAGCGACTGCGGTGACCACAACATATTTCAGCAAGTCCGAGGAAGACCATATGCTCCTCTGGGTTGAAATACATGTTGGACCTAGTGCTTGTTTAACACAGGCCCAGTTCCAACACTAACGCTGGTAACCAGATACCTACATATGCAAAAACAGGTGGTCCTGAGGTGGATCTGCCAGAAAAATAATCAGGGTTCCTAATAATACATCTGTCTACCAAGTTCACTCGATGTTCTGTACATCAAAGTATAGAGAAATTTCACATTGACTCGCCAATTCAAATATTATTTTCTTCGTTGTGGTGAACCCCAAAGGGAGAGGATCCAAAGAACTGTCCCAGCTGACCAATAGAGAAAGGGAGACGACAGGCGTACAGGTTTATGGCTGCCACTCACTGAGAACGACCGCCTTCCAGAGACCCAAAACCCATAAACCTCACCAAAGTAGAATATATTCCAGGAAAAGGATGAATGGTTTTAAATATAATCATCTGTCTGTAATTAGCCACATTTTTATATCCTGATTAGTATAATTATGTGAGGCACAGAACAGAGTTTCAGAAGTTGGCCGACCATAATGTATATTCTATCAGAAGATAAAAACAAATAAAAAAATGACAAAGTCGCACAATCAAGGGCCAGGAAATAAGATTATTTTTATTATATTCAAATACAGAAAAAATCTTTGTATCGTAATTAATGGTTGTTGGGGCTTTTCCCTGTCCTATCAACAGCCTACGGTAGTTTAGTGGTTGATGGGTCATCAACAGAGGATGCAGTTTAATTAAGTTTAGGATTGAGGATGCATCATCACTAGTGTAACTTTGGTCAACAGTTGTAAATACCAAAAAAGGTCAAATAATTTCAGCCCTGATTTTATTCCATAAACACACAAACATTTTCAAATTTTACCAAATATTTGCTAAATAGCTGCTCTATGCTGCAAGCGTCTTATCTGTGCTTGGACAGCTGCGAATCTGAAGAACGTTCCACCAAATTATTTATAGAAAAGTCTCTGAAATAGAAGCAGAGAAAGGAAAAGTGTTTCCTGTAGGAACAGGGCTTACAATTGCTCCATTTGATAAGGTATCTAGGAGACAGGCAGCAAGTAGGTGAGGAAAGTGTCTGCACAGGAGGAAAGAGTGGGCCGGGTTTCCCTTGCACATTCTTACTGATAACACCCTTTTATCCAGACCACCTCATGTCACTGAGACTGCACAGGTCGTTGGTAATCAACCGTTAACCTGAATAAGCAAGTGTCCACATATGTCAACAATATTTTGGTTTTAATTTTTTTTTTTTTTTGAATTTGGATAACAGACTAAATTATAAAATGTTGGTGCAGTGGGGGCAGTGGCGGCCTAGTGGTTAAGGAACCGGACTGGGGTCTGGAGGGCTCCCGGTTCGAATCCACCAAATGTCAAGTTACAACTGAGCATGGAACTGTCCCCACTCACTGCTCCACAGTTCACTTTGGCGGTTGGGTTAAATGCAGAGGTGACATGACTAGGGCTGGGTATTGATTCAAATTTTCTAAATCGATTCGATTCACAAGTGTTCAATTCAATTCACGATTCGCTTCGGTTTTCGATTCAGTTTTTGTCATATTAATTATAGTTCAGTACCAACGTTATTCTCAGAAGAATCAAAGCTAAAATTGAAACTTAATCTATTTGCTAATGAAAAATTCATTTTTTTACATTTATTTCCATCACAAATTTACTCAAGGCAGTCATATTAATCCATCATGCATTTTTTATTTAACATGACTTGACCCAAAATTACAAGGCAGACTCTAGTTTTAGATTTTAGATTTTAGTGCCCTGTTGTTTTTACATTTGTTTTACGTGCGAGTGTGTTAACTCGCAAGCAACCATGTAAATACGTAATCACCTGTGGTGCATGAGCTCACGTAAAGTTGTTGGGAAAAGAAGGAAAAAAAGAATCGATTTTTGGATTTATGAATCGATATCATCCTATTAACAAAAAAATCGATTAAAATCGATTAATCGATTTTTTTAACCCAGCCCTAGACATGACAGAGGTGAGTTTGCTTTTCTTCTTTACCTTTCCTTTCCTCCTCCAATCCAGAGTGCTAGAGCACCTTATGCGGATTAAAATATTTACTCATATGACATATGTTGCGGAAACAACTATGATCTGACAAAAACCTCATTAACTGCTAGTTAATTCAGTTCAGATACAGAAGTAAGGAAAGCAAACTCCTTGTCATTGTGACATTGTGATTCACACCACAGCACACAATGAAATATGACCTCTGTATTTAACCCATCACCTTGGTTGTAGGGGGATTCAGACCGAGGACCTTACGGGCCCAAGTCCACTTCCTTAACCACTAGGCCACCAACTGCCCCACTCTGTGATTGTACTGTTCACATTTTACGACCTGCGTCACCTAGATATGCCATTCTTGGGGATTCCATATCGTCCAGTAGCTTAGCCCCAGGCCTATACCTCCAATACCTCTTCGTTCTCTAAATGTGATTGAACCCTAACGTACATCTTGTACATCTCTTTCTCTTCAACCCCTTCTTATCTTATTATTCCGCCTCTTTTTCCCCTCTGACTGCTTCTATCACTGCCGTCACTGACTGTTTTCCTAAGAGTATCATGTTTGGAAAGTCAGCCTGCAGGTCAGCTAAGGCCTTGTAAATTTGTCAGCAGCAGAGCGGTTGAAAGGGAGGCTACTTGCTCAGTAGGGTCAGCACGTCAGTGGTCACACGGGACCTTTTTTCTCACTGTGGACCACTGGTTGTTTCAGGCGCGTCCTCTTTGGAGACACAACCAGCCTGGGACCATCTGAGGAGCGAAGGGGAAGCAGTATTCCCACTGACATTGCGGTTTGAATGGTGAATCAAATGAGAGTCCTTTGTGTCTGACATGTGTATTTAAATATGCACTCTTATTAGTGCAAACACGCACAGTCCAAGTCCCATGGCAGTAGTGTGTATTTGCAAAGACAGCACCAGTGAGTGACTACATTCATTCTGTAACCCTTGAACCTGGCCTTAAAGGAGAACTCCACCCAAACACACTTTTCACTGCAAAATAAAGAACTATTTGTGGACATGGATGGGAGACTGAGATGCAAAACATTTTCACAAAAATGTCAGAAACACATTGAAGGAATAAACAGACCAGGAAGTAATTAAATCTAAATAATAGCAGAATGAAAATTGAAAAATGAAAAAGAAAATTCAGTGCCATAAATCTTAACCAATCCGAGGACAACTAGCATACGTCAGTTTTCTAGCTTATCACAATATGTAACAGAAAATCACAACATATATTAAATTTACCTAACTGACAATAAAGGGATAAAGGGATCCGGTTTGAATCCCCCTACTGCCAAGTTACCGCTGAGCCTGGTATTGTCCCCACACACTCATCCCCAGGTGCTGGCTCAGTTAGCTGCCCCCTACTCACTATGGTGATGGGTTACAGAGGGAAAATTTCCCAAAAAACTTGGAATGAACAACAACTTCATTTTCCTCCTTTTATGAGAGATTTAGAACAGGTTTCTGCTGACCTCTTCTTCTACAAAGATCTGAAACAACCAGAATGATGGACATCTGGTGCTAGGTGACAGAAAAAAAATATCATCACTAGAAGATCTTCTTTTATTTCTAATTAATTTAAAATTAGAAGACTGTTAACGATAAAACAAGCAAGAAGAGATGAAAATGGAAACTACTGGAAAAGACTACTGGTACCTCATGTTCAAGGAATGAAAAACACCACATTTTTCCCTGAGTTACAGGTAAGATGTTTTTTGACATTAGCTTGACCTTGACTTTGTGACCATGTTTTTGTTCTGTAAAGTTAGACATGTTATAAAATGTACTTTGTGTATATGGAAGTGCCCATCAATTGGAAAAACAACTCTTACATTACTTGTGTTTATTACTTTTTTTGTTAAGTTTTGTGTTCTCTTTTGTGATGCAGCAATAATGTACACAGAATAAGGATAAAATACCATTTGCTGGGGCAGCTGCCAGCATCACAACATAAAAAGTCATCACATTTTCAGCAGGAATCCTTGGACTCCCAGACATCCTCTGATTGTACCTTTGGGTTGTCGTCCTGTTTTTACTATTTCCCATCTTCTGTTTCATTGACTGCGGAATAATCACAGCAGGTTTCCCAGTAGCATCACAGAAAAATGTGACGGCAGGAATGTTTGCCGTGACATTTACACCATTACTGTCAGCCACAGCCATCTCCATTACCAGAAAGAGCAAATGACCGGGTCATTACAATAATTAATGGAGTTTACTGGGCACACCATGACATGCCGGGTCTTAGTTCAGCGGTTCATGGGTTCACAAACTCTTTAAACACCGGGCCAAACTATAAATTCCACAGACACACTGAACAGTGTTTACAGAGAGGTTTTCCTCCTGTACTGTGGAGCTTAACAATCAATTAATCAGCAATAACAGAGCTAAGGAGGACATAACTGAAAAGTCAAGGTTTATTTTTATTTGTAACCACAAGTGTGTCTGCAGTCTTGTTGTAGTTGTAGAAAATCTCAGAGAGGACAGTGAATTCTGAGGGTGCAGACAACTCCCCTGACAAACACACACCTGTACCCAACGGTGATAACAAGCCAAGATTTCTAATCACTCGTTGCACCGGGGTTATCAACCGCTGCCAATCACCTTACCTAACATGTTATCACCAAACTCATCCGTCCGACACTGCTATCATTCCAAAGAGGAATAAAGATGGAGGAGAAGAAATTGAAGAGTCTTGGTGTTTAAGCTACTATCGTGTGAACTCAGACAGATATGGCGTGCGACGGGTAGATATGATCAGAGTGGATGAGCTGATAGAAAGAGGAATGTTCTAGAAAAGAGAGTACGGGACACTGCACTGACAGTGAAGTTGGAGTAAGTATGCAGCATGGGATGGATTCTTTTAATGTTTGTTGTGTGTAATACAAATATCTGCACTTAAAATGTATCTGTATATAGGAATGTATATTAAGGAAATATAAAAGGATTCTAAATAAAACAAGATTATTAATAGGATTTTATTATTCCGAGTGTATCAAATTACCATATTTTCCAGACTACACTTAAGTATAGGTTATACCAAAATTGGTAAGAACAGTGGTCAAAGTTAAACATTTCAATAGAAGTAAATATATATACATATATATATATATATATGTATATATATATATATATATATATATATATTAGGTTCTAAAACTAAGTTGATGTTGTAGATCAACATGGTCTATAATTCATTCCTGAGTCAAAAAAATGTAGTTTTTCAGTGGTACTGGAGAGGCACCAACCTTAGTTGCCAAGGACTGTTAAGTTGTTTTTTTTCATGGACCAGTCTTTGAGGTGTAGTAGATAATTACCCCTCATTAAAATAAAATGTAAAACTAGTATTTTCTAAATATAATAATTAATGGTTATCGACTATGTATGCAACCTCATTAGCTTAATTAGCAACTTAATTGCCTCATTAAAGGGCCACTATGGTGCGAACATCCTCGATCAAGCAGAGAATGCAGACACTGCAGCACAAAAAGGTGGCCATCTGTTGTTTATTTACCATCTTGGACACGGTCTGAATGTGCGAGTGGATCTGGTCATTCTTCAAAATAAAACGCGTGAAATAATATAAAAAATGAAATTATTTTAGTATTTAGTATATAGTATACAATAAGTTTGGCATTATATCTCTGCGGACTGCTTGAGTTGTGAATACCTCTACACAATCGTGTAGAGTGTCCACGAGTTGCTTTCAGTGTAAAATGTAATATTATCCCCAACAATAATGATAGTGTCACTTCTCTTACGATGTATTGGATATTCAAATATGTGCACTTTTAGTCGCATTTTTTTTGTACAAAAATAAAATGCTTAATTTTTATGAAAAAAAATAAATAAATAATTAAAAATGTATTCAGGAATTTTATGCTAGGAATAGAAAGTTATATACACTTATAGACATTTAAAACATGCATTTAAAACGTTTAACACAAAAGATTTTCAGTTAGGTAATCTACTTATTTGGCTGTTTCCCTCAGAAAACGATGGAGTTTTTTCACTTCTCCACATATTAACATTTGTTGCAAGAAGGTCAACAGAGCTGTCATGTAAAACCAGGTCTTTTTCGACGGGCCACAAATCCGGACTGGAAAAGCCATAAGCTGGTAAACTAGATATGTTTTATCCATCAGCCCTGTTTGTTTTTTGAGGCAGCTGTATGTTTTGACAGGGAGCCTGACAACCAATACAATCCAAACATGAGAAAAAGGAAGCGCATTAAAACAGCGTAATTCAATAAGCAGCATTATTTGTATACCTTGGGCCATCCCCGATCAACGCCATGAGATCACATGTACTCACAGGGGCTGAGAAATATCCGATTCTGTAAACGGACAAAAGCAGGATTTTGTAGACGGTTAATGTAACTTTTCCCAAGTTTGTGTCTGAGAAAATGATCCTTCCCTCCAACTCAGTGTATCTTGAATTCCTCACCTAACCTCCGATGAATACTGTTTATCGTACACTGCACTCTGGTAAAGTTGATCCTGTGTTTTGGTCTCTAAGGTCTTACAAGAAATGATTTTAAGATCCTTCTGAGACTGTTTTTTTTTTCTCGTTCCAAATCTGATGTGGAATCACATAACTATATCAAACAAGTGACTCTTTCAATTGAACAACATCATTAATTATACTATAAGTCATGTTCCTTCACAAGGAAAGCTGCTTATCCGGGATTAAATGTGCAGCCAGGCATCATAAGACAGGAAACAAAACACATAAAAATGTTATTCAGAATAGCTGCTGGACATCAGTAATCTGCTTACAGTCCACGTTTGAAAGTTTTCTACTTTGTTTCCATTCGGCTAAGATGTTATTCATCTGAAGCATAACTATAATCACTGCTGGTTTGTACAATAGGAATAGTTCCAGAAAAACATGCACTTCATTGCAGCCTGTCACAAATGTCGGTCAATTCACAGATATATAATTGAGTAATGGCGCTAAGATTTTAATTTTAATCACATTTAGTTGTACCATTCACTATAAAACTGGCTCCAAGGCACTATGTCACAGCCAGGATGAAAACAAAATATTTAAGAATTAAAACAACAAGTGGAAACAGGCCCTAACACTATACTTGAGAGTAACTGGTGCCATTACCTGAGAGCAGCGAGTGCACAAGGACATGTTTGGAACGGCAGCGTGTCACAGAGCATGAGTCACAGAGCACACTGTGTCACTTCACTAGACTTTAGTGGAAAAGGGTAACAGGACATCCGCACGGCCGTAATGAACACACTATTGAGGGGGTCAAAAAGAAGGTGGAAAATATGGCTCAACTCCTATATTTGTTTTCTTTTTTTCAAACATGATGATTCGTACGAGTGATGAAAGCAAAGGAGAACAGATTACAGGAGAAGAGACGAACATGAATCACGCAGAGGGGCAGAGGAAGAGGCACAGAGGTGGAGGGGAGCACACTGGAGACTGGATGTAACACAGGGGCTCTTAAATTTACCGCCGTCCCAGGAGACTGTCCTGAGAAAATGAGCTCTCTATCAGTGCTACTGCTGCAGCTGGCTGTGAAAGACATCAGCTCAGGCCCACACTTAAATCAATGTCATTGTCTCATTTGCTACAGTTCCGGTTTCTAGACACAGAGGAGAATCCTTATGTAAACAAGTGAATTCTGTAGAAAATCAGATCATAAGGGTAATAATAAAAGTTGTCCTCCCTCTGGCTAAATAGATCACCCTTTCAAATGCTGCGCAGCATTTATTGTGAATTCCTTCATGCTCATTGTTTAAAACTTTGTCTTGATTCTGTTTTGAAGTTTTCACTCTGGCCACACATTAACATTTTCCGACCCGTCTTTTCTTTTGAAACCATCAGGACCACCCAGAAGTGTTTGAGGCACCTTTCTACGCAGGCACGCAGCACACTATCTGCCACGATTGAGCAAAAGACACATTAAAAACTAATTTGACAGCGATGACACACGGTAGTCGCGCACGGCCCTTATTTGCAAAGCAGATGGGAAGCCTTGGCCTGTCCAACATTAATTACAATCACATTCAGGGAGGAAGCCATCCCTCCTGCGGGGAGGCGGTCAGGACTCTGTGTACAGCTGGAAGAGATGGCAACCTAATCCCCCGGTCACTGCAGAAATCCGAGGGAATTGTCAAAAGATGCACAGGACGTGATTAATCAAAGTGGAGTGCCAGATGTGCAACATCACAGTCTAAACCCCAAAGTGACACAGCAAGGAAATGCCAGAAACGTAGAGACACAAACGTCATGCCATCAGTGGCGCATTCCCGCACAGGAATAGCAACGACAGGGGTCTGGACAACTGAGAGTGAGACCATTACGACAACAACAATCGTCTGTCTGAATATCTGGATTTTATCACATGTTGCAACACCAGGACTCAGAGGGCCAATAAGAGAAGAGACGTATTTCGACTTGGTCACTGGGGCCAAATGTTCTTCAGCTGCAGTGGTAATGATGGTTTATGAAGGTGAAAGGCGGCCGAGTGTCAGAAGAGACCGCATTCTTCAGATGTGAACCAGGCTCTGTGACAAACTATCGGGATTTAAGGCTTGTTTATCTTCATGCCATCATGTTTGGAGTGTCTTCGTAAACACTGCTGCTCTAATGGAAGAAAGGGCTCTTGGCTTTCATGTTCCAAACTCATTAAAGTGTCCCTCCTCATCGTCACTGCTGCTAATTAAAGAAAAAAAAAATATCTCTCGGGCTAACACAAACAATGCCACGCACTTCTGTGCACAGAAACCGCAGCTGGACGCGCTGGAGGTCAGCAGCAGGAATAGAAGTCTCATATACAAATACCGGCGGTGGTGGTTGATGGTTTGTTGAGGATATAAGACATCAATCATGGAGAACAGTGCACAGAAGAGCTGACCACAGAATTTGGCTCCTGTAAAAGAGCCAAAGTGGGCCAATACCCAAGGAGAGAGCGCGTAATAATAAATAACTCCCAAACAATACAAACACAGTGGGATTTTCTCAGCCACAGGACACATGAGGGACTTATTTGGCCTCTGTGTGGCTCTCACAATCAGTGCAGGATCCAGAACTCCACGTGCGTGATGTAAGATCTGATCTGACTCTGGAAATGAGGTCCAGGTGCGGCGCATGAAAGATAATTTGGCTTTTTGAAGCAGTACTCGCACCAAACTGACATCACTTTTTCTTTTTTTTTTTTGCCAAATAATAGCTCCACTCACGGACAAGCGCTAGTTCCTGGACACCTGTTCTACTTTCAGCTCACTGTTTTCTTTTTTTTTCCGCTCGAACCTTTCATCGCATCATCATTATACGAGCTTTGACGCACAAAACCACATCCACGATCATTTCAAGCGACTCACCCAAATTGACGAAGCTCATCACCATATCTGCGTCATTCAGAAAGGCAGTTTCTTGATACGTGGCCAGATGGGGGCTCTGGGTTGTGCGCGACGACTGATATCGGTCCAACAAGCCTTCCACTTGTCTTTTCTCGTCCGTGGATATAGTGTTGTACAAGTCCAGCATGAAAAGTGGAGCGGAGTTGAACTTTCCGTGCAATATGTGCGGTCTGGGTCTGTGCGGGAGGCCCAGGATGGAGAGAATTTCCTTCTGCATCTCCCTTTTCTCGTGCGTCCGCAGCCGCCGGTGGATGAAACTCTGGTGCACTTCGTTGTTTCCATCCAGTGAATAATTGCTCCCCGACACCAGGACGGTGCAGTAAAAAACGCTCCACCACAATCCGACTAAAGCAAGACAGCACTTGGACATGATGTTGTCCCGCTGTGCTCTCCGGAGTCCCAAGTGTTTCTGCCTCGGAGCTGCACTCGACTCTGCGAATGCGGGATGGGAACCAAAGTCCGTCTGAGCGCGCGCAGGTCTGTCAGCCACGGATCAGAAGCGAGAATATGTTTGTGTGTCGAGCCATTTGAAATAATCCATAAAGCCTGAGAAGGTGGTCGTTGACTTCATCTCAGAGTTCTGGAGCGCGCTGTGGTGCTTCAGGATAAAGCGCACCATGAGAAATGGATGGGAGCGCGCGGAGTGAGGTCGGTCAGAAGGCAACGCCTGCCACTACATTTAACCACAAAACAACAAACAGACCTGTGGGATGATCCATTTTACTGTAATAAAAAAAAGAAATAAGATATAACCTCTCCTTAAGAGACGTGACGTGTCCAGAACCTCTGCGCTCTGTGACATCCAACCGTCTTGTCAGTGAGACTGGACTCAATCACACATCAGCCTGCGGTCCTCCACGGTCGGGGTCTAACAGGTTACACTGCCTATGCCTCTGTTTGACTGTGTCTGTGCACGCACTCACGCGCACAAAAACCGCCCACTGCGCGCGTATTTACCCAGAGGTGGAGCTTTTTTTTCTTCTTTTCTTTTTTAAAGACCATCTTATTTTCTACTATTTTCTTATTCACACGTCAATTGCATTTTAAGATTTAGTGTAGCACATTAGTCACGTGACTCCATCCCAGCGTGTAGTTTAATGGACAATTCACAGTGGGAGTACCGCACCGTAAATTCATGTTGCTATGAAGTGGACACTGGAGTTACTTCTCTGGAATATCAGGGGCTTAATCAACGGTCTTTGTGGAGCCATAAAAACAATTCAGGAGCACAAGAAGTCATACTCAGGCTGACAGATCTATAGTGACTGCTGTGTGACTTCCACACAGACGCAGGCAGCCGAAAGTGTGTGCGTGTAGTAAAAGCCCTGAACACAAATGTCCGGTTCATGCACGACCCCTGACGATAGAGAGAGAAACAACATGCAGTGAAGAGAGTCTGCAGAAGGAGAGAGAAAACTGAGCCCTTTATGATCATAAACTCTTAGGAAAAAAAGTTGACAATTGTTAGAATTTGGTTAAGGAGAGTAAAACTTATATATACAGTCATGGAAAAGATTATTAGTCCACTCTTTCTTTAATTTCTTGTCCATTTAAAAGTCTGCTTCCACTTAATCTACATTAATTTGGACAAATATAATAACCAAAAAGGCTCATAATTCAGTTTAATTTCAGAGCTGATTTCTGGCGATTTTGCATGGTTTTATTGACGGTGACAAAAATCACTTCCGTTCCTACATCACTAGCAATAACATTGTACTGACAAATACAGTGCTTTTAGTCAATGTATGGTTTTGTGTTCATTGTTTCCCCCAGGTGATAAACCTTTAGTGATATCTTATTCTACCACAATACCTTATTCTGAAAATTTACCATGCAGTAAAAACATAAACGTATTACAGTTGGTGGCCTAATGGTTAAGGAAGCGGACCTGGGTCCGCAAGGCCCCTGATTCGAATCCTCTACCGCCAAGTTACCACTGAGGTCCACTGAGCATGGCACCGTCCCCACTCACAGCTCCCGGGCGCTCAAAGCTGCCCACTGTTCACTTTGGTGATGGGTTAAATACAGAGGTCAAATTTCGTTGTGTGCAGTGGAGTGAATCACAATGTCACAATGACAAGGAGTTTTCTTTCCTCCTTTCCTCCTTCCATTATGGCTGTATTGTAGAGCTAGCATAAATAACAAAAATAAACTCTTTGGAAAGTTTCTTTAGAGTGGGATAATAGAGCCAATGAGAAAACAGAAGAACAGACTGCAGACAAACACAATGTTACAATAAACTACTAATAAAGCAACATATACAATTGTTCAACATTTATTATTATATTCAGAAAATATCTGGTTTTATTTTGGTGGTATTCTATTCAGATGTATTTTTCTGCCACTCCTTAAAGATCAGTCCATGAAAATATTTTCAGACATTTAACTGCCTGATGACGGTTTGAATACCCAAATATGATATGAAACAATCTTTTTTAATACCCTTTTTAATATTAATGACATTTTCCGACAGATAATAAGAACTACAGAAAAAGCCCAAGTTCATGCCCACTTAAATAAAGAGATAAAGAAATCTCTCTCTCTCTCTCTCTTTCTCAGCTACTTCACCCTCACAATTCTTTTAACCATGCTGAGTGTTATGTCTTCCTGTCTCCCTATTGACTCTGATGGTTCTGATGATAAGGTCCAAAGGTGTCCATATCTCTGGCTCTGCCACTGCTGCCTGAGCATATCATGTCTGCAAGTGACGAGTGATGACCAGCATCAAAGCTGCACATACCAGCACCAAACACACACGCACACACACATATTTAGAAGACTCTTTACCTAATTATGGATAAACCATTTTTTTTCTGTTAACCTGCTGTGTTTTGAATGCCAACAGGGTAAGTTAAAAGTAATTTAAAATACACAACTGAAAGGTGTAATGTGAAAATGTATTAAAAGTAACTTTATTGGGCTAAAAACCCTTGTAATAATTTATTTGTTGCTTGTGATTTTTTTTTTTGGCTAATCAAAACTTAAAAGGAAGAACAATTAAATATTGTGCTACTAGGTGGCAGCAGAGGGCTGCTAAAACCTCAACTGTTGAAAATCTTTCTGTCTTTCTTTAATTCCTGACAGTAAATTAGCATTGTTTTCAACTAAACAGGCTGAGATTTTGGTTCATTCTAAGACCATTTAACCTATTATATCATATTATATGTCATTGCATATACTTTTTAAGAGTTTTTGTTTGATGGTGTACCATGAATATATATCAGGATTATGCTTAAAGTTTAAAAAGTGTGTGGATGACCCAAATGAAGTGAGCGCAGGTGATCCATGTAAATGTGTGTGTGTGCATGTCGGTTTGTGTGTGTGTGTGTGTTTGTGCACAGAGTGAAATGAACGAAAAGACAGGGGGAGGAAACATTAAACAGAGGTTCTGTGTCCTGTCATCAAACTGTCTAGACAGGACACCTCCTCGACCTAATGAGGTCTTTGTCTGTCTGTATCTATCTGCTTTATTCAGCCAGTACACACACACACACACACACACACACACACACACGTGTACACAAAAACTCCTTGTACGTCTTGATTTGACTTTTTCCTGTGGATGTTTTTCTTAAAGGTCACAGAGGCGACCGCACAAACTCACACACAGAAGCAACCAAGTCTCCCGTGTGCCATTTGTACGTGTGTGCGTGTGTGTTTATGTGCATACACAATTCTCCAGCACACAAAATGAAGGGGAAGTGAAGGCCAAAACCATAGGAATGCCTACGCTCGTCACAGGGAAGTCGAAATCAGTGCTGGATCGTACGCCAAGTGACCAAGTTGCGCTAACACAGGGGTTTACTCACGAGAACATGTCTGGTCCTAGTTATAAAGGGATTTTCACTCTAAGCCCAATAAACCAAAATAAGCAGCATTGGGAATGTTGATGTGTTTAGATGCCGTCTGCAGCATTGAAGAGGATGTACACTGAGGAGATATTAACGCTTGTATTACTGTAGTTCTAGATCTTATTTATGTTAGTTATAGTAAAAAAAAAACAGATGTTTTGAAAAACACAACTTCAACTTCAACTTTTATTTGTTTATAGTGCCAGATCATAACAACCGTTATCTCAAGGCACTTTAAAAGAGTACAAACAAACACATGAAGACATGCAGGAACAGGTAAATACAGGTAAATACACCCTGCCAAAAAACCCTAACAGGGGATAAAAAGGAAAAAAACCTCAGGGTACCTTAACGGTTTATAAGGAACACTATGAAGTATTTAGCAGAGCCAATGAGTCCAATCCATAGCAAAGTCCCTCGTCCAGTCCACTGACTATGGAGTCCAGGGGGAAAAGGGTCATAATTTGGAAGTAAAATCCAGAGTCTAGTTCACAGCTATGGGATCCTGGGAGAGAGAATGGTGACTATATAAGTGATTTTTTTTGTAATGTTATTAAATCCAATCCAATTCCACTGGGCTCACCACCTGCAGGAAGGTACAGTGTGAGGCAATGTAATTTGGGGGCAGTTGTGGAGACCCCACAACCTAAAAATGGATGGATGTTATAAAATCACTCATCAAGTGTACAGTGTCAAAATGTACCTTACCATAAAAGGCTATGGATAGTATATTTTGAACACTGTACCCTTAAGAAATCATCAGTTGAATAAACTTGGGTGATAGATGTCTGTATGTTTGTGCATGGTGTCTACATGGCTGAATGATTTCTACTTCTCCTGAGTCTCTCACATGTTTTCACTTTTATGCTCCCCGGACAAAAATAACAATATATTTAGGGTTTACAATGTATATCCCAATCTATTGCTTACTTTAACTATATCTAACTATATACTCTACATATGGACATACGTGGTCCTTTGTCCTGGTTTTATATATTTTAACAAAAGGTCTCTTGATTAGATGGATGGATGGATGGATGGATGGAAGATTGATAGATAGATAGATAGATAGATAGATAGATAGATAGATAGATAGATAGATAGATAGATAGATAGATAGATACGTAGATACATCGATAGATACTTTATTAATCCTTCAGGAGTATCCCTCGGGAAATTACGGTCATATATTTACATGTATATGAATAATGTTAATAAAATTCAAAACTAAAAGTCAAACGATTCCCTTCATGTTCGGGGGGACGTCATCGCAGTATGTTTTTGTACACTTTCATTGACGATATCTACACCTCCCTGCTGAATTACTTCTTCACCACATTTGGAAATTCCTGTGCCACTAAAGAATCTGACCAGACTGCGGGGGTGTGATCTTACTTTACTCCCTCAAAGGTCAATGGAAATGAAGGCCACTGTGCCAACGACTTTGGTCAAGTATCAAAGAGTTAAGAAACCAATAATAGACATTATTGCACGAATGGAGATTACAGATGTAATGGGAGCAAAGGTTTAGGAATGTTGTATTTTTTCACTTAAACACTTGAAGACAGATCCCTCCCAGTCTCACCGGACATATTTGCCTTTATTATTGTGTCTTTGTTGAACACAGGAGGGGAGAGAAGCAGGAGGGGAAAGGACTACACTGTGAAATCCAGTGGAGTTTTGGCATACTTCCTAATTTCTAAAAAGGACCAGCTGTGACTGGTATACTATTAGAATACTCAGCACTCCCAGATTTCATGCCACAATCCCAACTTTGTTAATTTCTCTGATTCCGTTTGACGGCCACCGTGAGAGCACATGTGTCAGACATGTTTTCATAACCCCAAATCATAATGATAGCTTTTGGAGGCTTTTTTTTTTCTTTTTTTTTCTCTTTCTCTCCCTCTGCAATTCCACAGGGAGTTTTGGAATTACTGCAATTCTATTCATATTCTGCACGCTACATTTTCCCTCAATGTTGTTCAAATAAATCCAAATCGGACTAATGTGGAATACCAAAGCTGGTGATTGTGCCACCAGCTCCCAAGCCCGGTTTGGGTTCCAACAGTAAGCACATATGGGGCTTTCACACTGTGATTAGGTGGAGTCACTGGGACTGGCCTGTACACACAAGGTCTTACTCCATTTTTTCGTCATCGCACAGTGAACTGGAGAGCAGCACAGGTGTGTTTACAGTCAACTTGATTTTTCCAGTGTTTACATCACGTATAAACATTCACAAATATTCATAAACAAGAGTGCCACTCCGGTGCAAAACATCCATAAACATACTCATACACACAAGTGATATCATATAGACCAGAATGTCCTAACCTTTCATGAGCCAAGGCACAAAAAAGCCATTTGTCACCAGTAAAAACAACATGACACACTTCCAAACAAAAACCTCACAAAAGTAATGGAAAAGGAATGAATTATAATAATCGTCCAGTTTAAGTGACCTCATAACTGAGTTAAATCTCAGCCTGATTCTTAGCTATATGGCCATGGACCAGAGGTGGGCAACAAGCACAAACTTAGGGGCAGTAAAAATTAAACTTTTTTTCTGTGTGTCGTTGGAAACAGCTTAGCTTAATACAAATGAAACCACAATGCTTTTCTACTGGGTTGTGCTCTTTTTTAAGGTTAAGAACTCCTGCCATGGACCAGATTTCTGCAAACATTATTATCTACAGAAACATCCAACAGCATGTTCAGAAGTAAGATCACAGGTATGCACAAATGTGTCTTAAACAAAACTATAACTAGCATTTCAGGTGCTCACCATAATGTAACAATAGGAGGGGGCCACAGTCTGTGTGCTTCCAAACGCAGCTCATAATCCTAGATTAATCACGGAGTGTTGTGTTGGGAAGGCCCTCCTGTGTAATATCCTGAGCCAAATGACGGATGTGGATTATTGGCTCTAATCACATCTGAAAAGGAGATCAGCCAAAGGAGATTTTACTGTGATTGATACAAATAAAAGTCCACCTGCAAGTAAGCAAGCGTAGAAAGAATGCCTTGTGTGTTTTCAGCTGTTGTATCTGCCAAAGGTGGCTACTTTGATGAGTCAACAGTTTAGAATGCAGTTTGGTCTATAAATTGATTCCATAATTTCTTTATTGATTCCAATTGCTTATTTGTACTATGCTTTCACGTCTGAGTGCAATGAGACATTAAACGGCATCATTTTCACTAAAAACACTGGAAAAGTTGGGGTGTTCTTGACCGGTAGTATATATATACATATATATAAATATATATTATATATATATATATATATATATCTATACACATATAGAGATATATATATATATATATATACACATATATACTGTATATATATACATTTATATATGTATATGTTTAAAGGTAAGGTACCATAAGCAAAAGAGAAGTGAAATCAGATTAAATTAGATTAGTAATCCGATTTTCTTCTCCTTTGGCTTGCTCCTTTTTCAGGGATTACCACAGCGAGTCAATAATTTCCATCTCACCCAGTCCTCCGCATCCTCAACTCCAACTCCAACCACCTCCATGTCCTCCTTCACTGCATCCATCAATCTCCTCTTTGTCTCCTACCTGGTAGCTCTCTACGTTCATCCTTCTACCAATATAATCACTGTCCCTCCTCTGAACATGTCCAAACCAATCTTAATCTGGCTTCTCTAGCTTTTTCTTTTTCTCTCTTCTAGAATAGTAATTTGATACTACAAACAATTAATATCTAGAGGGCAATGGTGCTGTAAAATAAGTGATTTGTTCTACTATAATCTATGTAAATCTACTATACTACTTTAAATTATGCTACTATTAATTAGAGATGTCCATGATAATACTGGACCAATATTATTGAAACCAATATTATCAGCTGATATTACGTTCATTAGTAATATTGTATTAGTATTCTCCAATTACAAAACCCAAGCGCAAATATTGGGTTTCACCCCTATGATACAAACTTAAAATAGTTTTGAAGTGAATGTGAAAGTGAAACTACTATTTGTTTTATGCACAGTATTGTCTACGGAACTCCGCGCACAACTGCATGCAAGTTTGCTTTCCAATTTACCCAAATGGCTGCATTTGTCTGTCTTGGTTGATATCAGAAATAGAAAGTATTTAAACGTTATCAGATATAAATTCTATCATTTATATAAATAACAATATAAATGATAAACTGCATGAGTTACAGAGATAGAATGCTGCAAGTCAGTCTCAACCAAAGCAGAGCAGATTTGACTGATACATGCTGTATCTACGTCTGCCACCGTTGATTACAGCTGTGACAGAGAGAATGTCAAGAGGAAAGTGAGAGAAACAGAGAGCTGAAATGGAGCATTGAAGGCCTGTCTTCAACAAAGGGCAGATATCGAGCCAGGTCGACCTCCAGTCGGTTTATCTTTGGTTCTGCTCTTGGCACCGGCGCTATCAGCAACCAGAAGGATCTCCTCGCTTATCACCAGCACTTGTCTCCTCTACTTCCACCTCTCAACCTCCTTTTTTCTCTCTGTCCGTCTCTGATGTGTCATACATTAAAACAGACCTGTGCCCACATAAACAGTAACTGATAGGTTGAAGAGAACCTGCTTGAAGTGGAGCTTAACTCAAAAGCCATGTTTGTCTGGAGAAGTCTCAGACTAGAATTACAGGAATAAGCAGAAAGCCTAACTCAACCACGGCCAAACAAGTGGGTGTTTGTTATGTTCGTGTGTCATTAATCAGCTTTGCATTTGCTGATTGCACAGAGCAGATAAGCGTATTATCAAAGTGGAGGAATGTTATTGTTAACAGAGTTGTGTTTGATTGAGAGTCTGATGAATACAAGGACTATGAGTTGACGTGATCGGAGTGTTCCCTTCAGTTTATTTTGATGTTAATTAAGTAAATTTATATAGAATATACAGTATATCATTCAGTACTAAATGCCTAAAATAACTTATTGTCATATGGAATAGGCAATGTTACAATCCAATCCAAAGAATAGCCATTTTAAAAGCAACTGTACATTGTAGGTTTCTTGAAGATTTCATCTCTCAACCAAGAGGATTCTTCAATTCTGAGAACTTGGTTGAGAGGTGAAATGTCTTCAGGAAATTTATGTCCAATTGCCTTTGAGGTAACTATATTTGGATGGAATCAATGAGAACCTACACAGACAAATACAGTCAGTTCTGCCGTCAGAGGACAGTAATCAACTGCTTGTGTTTGTTGCAGGAGTTTAGGGCTCTGATCTGTTTTTTTTTTCAGCATCTCCACATGCTGTCCAAGCATTACAATCACTTGGATTTACTTTTACTTCTTCTGCACCTAAAATGTTACAAGCCTTGGCAGCTAATGACGTGCAGCACTCAGACCTGCAATACAAATTGGATCAATTTCCTAGATTGTAGGGATAGATTATTTTTTTTCCTTTTCTGACAGCACTTTTTATTGTAGTATACTTTAGTTTGTCTTTGGATCACGATACATTAGAAAGAAATGTGTTTCTACATTAGCAAATAAACACTGAATGTGTTTCTGAGGACTGATTCATAAAAGGTGCCAGCAATGAATTAATCAATTAGTGAGTGTGAACCCTTTTGGGGTTTGTATTAGTCTCAGGAGCCAGTGTTTGGAAATCAGTACAGGGTCCACAAAGGTTTTCCAGTCAGCCAGATCATTTCATTTCCTGTGAAGTTCATAAATTGAATAATAAATATTAGGTTTCTTCAGGAACAACTGGTCTCTTTAGAAACAGCTCGTACAGTTAGTTCAAAGCATTGCAAAAAGTTGTTTAGAACAGCTGCCAATTTGAAACACTGTTCTTTAGTAAAGAATATTAAGGAAACTGTAGGGTTCTTTGTATGTCATAATTTCTGTATTTCTGCACCAATGCCCACTAGTGGCTGGTAGGGAAAATAACAAATGTGTAAATTTCTAGTTGTTTGGAGTAGCAGATACTTGCACACTAGCCTGGAGTGCCATTTGGTAAATGTTGAAATACCAAACGTGAAACAATATGTATCGCAATATGTAAGTCGTACTTCAGTCTAAGTCACAAACAACTGTGACATATTGGAAAGTATAGTCCAAAAAACACGAACTCTGAATATCTGCACTCTGGTAAAATGTCTGCAAAAGAAAACACCGAGGTGTTCAGTCGTGCTGCTGGTATCCTTGCCACATCAAAGCACAGCCAATGACAATGGACCCTGTGTGAGGGTAATGTGATTTAGTTTGATGTGGATTAAGAACTTCCAGACAAGTGGAGACTGAACAGATGGAAGGAAATGAGAAACTCTGGAGTCGTTTTTGTGAGTTGGAGTCGTTTGGTGAAGATGACTAGAAGCCAGAGACATTACTGTGACATGTGCAAAATGGGAAAAATACATTAGATATGATTATATGCACTATAAAACAGTATTAACATCAGAAAATGTATATAATAAATCAGCTTAACACTGGCACTGCAGCCTCTCTGCTCCTCTCTACTCATTTCCACTATGCCATGGTTTTGGGACCTCCAACAGGAAGCCACAGGTTCAGCAGCCAATCACATCTCAGAAAGCTGTCAGATCCTTGTGGTCACCAATGGGCCACATCAGAGCATAGACTGCAGTGAGTCTCTTAAGAGATTTTTTTTTTCCTCTTTACTCTATAGCCGACAGGGATTCCCTAAGGCTTCTTAAATCTGTGCCCAACCCAGAAATTACAGAATTCAACCATTGAAAAGGAAGTGAGCGTGGAAAAGAAGAATGCAGAGATCCATAAATAAACTGAAGAAATACCCGAGGGGGAAATGGAGTTTGCGGCAGTTAAATATTTCTAATATTTGACTGTCCAACTATACTGTGAGTGGGTTAGCTAGTTTCTAATTTGCCTCGAATTTGATTGTTGGTTAAGTATGGAGTTTATGGGAAAAAAAAACACAAGAAATACAAAATAAAAATCAGACAAGAGTGTGTAATTCCCAAGCACAGGCTGAGGCAAGACAGACGCCACATGTTAAATTTAACCAGACACACGTAGTGCCTTATTGAGTCCATTGTGCCATCATTTTCCAACGACTGTCTTTGGGGATCGTGTCCGATTTGGCCCATGTCGTGCAACTTTGTATATTGTATCAATATAGCAGTGTTGTATAGTGTACATGAGGTTACCATGATAATCACCTCACGATCATCTCCTGATCTCCTCCCGATCAATTGGGCGAAAAAAAATCTAACATGTTGAGATCCTACCGTTTTACCCATGATTTTTAGCTCAACCTGCCCCAATGCATATGTACGAACATAGATACAGAGGAGAAAACAGGTAAACAACATGGAGTAGCATGCTAGAACTAACAGGACATCTGCCAGGACATTTCCTTGTCCATACATGCAGTTGTTGTCTATTCTTTTCTATGTGCACAAATTACCAGGGAAATTACTTTTTGTTTGCTGAGTTATTCTTATTGTGACTCAAAGCTTCGGCAAATCTCCCACTACCAGCTATGGACGCATTTTTAGTTAGATGTCTTAAACCTATAGTGGCACAGACAGAGTGTGGGGGACTGGACATGTTCCTTATGCCAGAGACTGTGTTTGCCAGACTTTCTTTCAGACACTCTGTAAAGCTGACATTGTCCAGACATTAGAATTTGTGTGTATTAATACAATGAGAATACAATGGCTTGAGTGGACATTAAAGCAGTCTGTTCAATGTCCCATTTGGTAACGGTACAACAAACTGTTACTTTCTGACACGAGTATTGACAAGACCATGTGATTACATCATAATCATAAATTACTATAATTGTAACCCTATTAGTAATGCCATCTCAATTATAAACTAACTTCCAAATTCCATAGTCATATTCCACACAAAGGCATGGTATTTACTAGGGGTGTGAATCTTTGCTCACATAACGATCCGATTCATATCTCAATTCACATGCTACGATCCGATTCAGGAATGATTCATAAAAAATTTTTAAACAATCGATTCAGTTGAATCCGATTCGGTCCACTTCGATTCGTTTTTTGAATCTTGAATAAAAATCTGATACTCCACTTTCAACAACACTATACAGCTGCCAGTCTATTTTAGTTTTAGTTTAGTTTATTTAACCCTCCTGTTGTCCTCGGGTCAAAATGACCCGAAACTGTGTTAGAAACCCCCAAAAAAATCCCCTTAACAATATTTTTTCAACTTTACATTTTATGACTTTTCCTAGATTGACCCCAACATTAGAAAAAGTTAATTGTTGCCTTTATCCACATTCCCATGCATGCTCTACAAAAAAAGTTACAAAGGTTGTCTTCGGGCCAAAATGACCCGACAGTGAAATTCAATTGAAATCACGGTCACAGAGTTATTTACACAACACATAATGTGAGAATGGTTTAGTTCTGTCTGAGATCAATCAGTAGCAGATGTTAACAAGACAAGACAGGTGGTCTTCTCATAGACTGTAGGGCCCTTTGAGTGTGGATTTCCAGAAGCTATAAAGGTGCTGCAGATGACAGCACCCCAAGTTCTCTCTGTGCTGAAGCCATGAGTGTGCGTTATAATGTCCAAAAGGCTCTAGAGCTGATTTTTCAAGATGTTCAGCAAGACACTCTGAGTCAGAAGAGAAAGTGGAGGATGTATCAGAAGAAGAAGATGAGGAGGACTACAACCCAGAGCATGATGTATCATCGTCAGAAGAAGAAGAAAACATAACATGGTTCTTGGCAGCCATGACCAACACGGCAGGGAGGCTGAACAAAATGTCATAAAGATGACCCCTGGACCCACAAGATATATCGTTTCTCATGCCCATGACATCATCTCTTCATTCTACCTGTTCATCACACCAGCAACAGAAAAAATAATACTGGCAGTGACAAATCTGGAAGGTTTTCACAAATATGGAAACAGCTGGAAAAAGATGGATGACACTGACTGTCAGACCTACTTAGGGCTGCTAATCTGATCCAATCCAATCTAATCTAATCTAATAAATAAATAAAATCAAAAGAAACTCATTGGGATGAATAAAAATGCATCCAGAACTCCTTTTTGCACCTTTCTTTCATAAGCCTTAGAAAAACAGGTAAAGTGGAAAAACACAGGTATTCACAGATTTTCTGGTGAATGACTAGTTGTTTCTTCAAGCAGAATAAAATTTGATGTTTAAAATTTGATTAAGCTGCTTAAAATGGGGATGTAGTGAAGACGGGTCATTTTGACCCGGAGGACACGGGGTGTATACAGGACACTATTTGAGGACAACAGGAGGGTTAAAAGGGGTATGGAATTTCACAAACACATCGTTAAATAAGAATTAGCCAAAGGCTAGTTTTCATCTGTAGTCCCCAATACTACTGGTCATTCGTGTAGTATTGAGGACTACAGATGTTCCGTCATCGTCACCCAGTCATCAGTCCCACTCAAATCAGTCCACATCACAGTTCACACACAGCAAGTGATACAACCTCCACAGACATGTGTGAATAGAGGTATATGCAGTTTGTGTTTATGGGCTCGCCGCTCTAGTGGGAGGAAGAAGCCAAGGTCGCGTCTCTGTCTAACGTTAATTTGTGGGCGGGGCCATGGAACAGGAAATTGATCCACGGACAAAAATCCGAACCATCGGACTATTTTACTGCAATTTTTATCGATCAGGGCTTTTTGGACCAATACACTAGGATCGTCTAGGTCACAGAACGATAACAAAACCAAAACGATTAATCTTCACACCCCTAGTATTTACAGTACTTTGAGGAAGTGCATTGACTTAAAATGCATGGTGTTGTCGAATGAAGCAATTAAAAATGGCTACATCGAAGGCAACTGAACGGTGGATTTCTTCAAGATGTCCCCCCTCTCGTCCAAGACACTTCTCCACTTGGCTGAGGGATGAAATGTCCTTAAAAA
>JAFBJS010001056.1:233121-305461 GCA_016785265.1 Paraplagusia blochii | reverse complement strand
AGGACAACAGGAGGGTTAAAAGGGGTCTATGGAATTTCACAAACACATCGTTAAATAAGAATAAGCAAAAGGCTAGTTAGTCATTCGTGTAGTATGGAGGACTACAGATGTTCCGTCACCGTCACCCACTCATCAGTTCCACTCTGCCGTCTCTCCGGGTGACTGTTAAGGTTTGTTGGACCTCCAATGTATTAGATTGTCTGCAAATCGCGTTGCTTTTATCCATCTTTCCATCCTTCGTGAAAAAACAAATGATGTCCAAATCTTCGAATGAGAAACGCTGTAGGTTTCGTCTGTGTTGTCTGCCATGTTGTTAAGAGCAGAGTAAAACCCACAACCTGAACTTCAATCAAATCAGTCCACGCCACACACCGCAAGTGACACAACCTCCACAGACATGTGTGAATAGAGGTATATATGTGTTTATGGGCTCGCCGCTCTAGAGGGAGGAAGAAGCCAAGGTCGCGTCTATGTCTAACGTTAATTTGTGGGCGGGGCCATGGAACAGGAAATTGATCCACGGACAAAAATCCGAACCATCGGACTATTTTACTGCAATTTTTATCGATCAGGGCTTTTTGGACCAATACACTAGGATCGTCTAGGTCACAGAACGATAACAAAACCAAAACGATTAATCTTCACACCCCTAGTATTTACAGTACTTTGAGGAAGTGCATTGACTTAAAATGCATGGTGTTGTCGAATGAAGCAATTAAAAATGGCTACATCGAAGGCAACTGAACGGTGGATTTCTTCAAGATGTCCCCCCTCTCGTCCAAGACACTTCTCCACTTGGCTGAGGGATGAAATGTCCTTAAAAAAACTGTGCGTAGTAAGCCGTTTTAAAACACCAAAATAAAAGACCACATCACAGCATTTTCTATCATTGCCAATAACACCAAGTCAAATTTAATCATTGATGTTGTATTGAAAATTAGTCATTGTAATGTAAAAGCAGTCAACATTAGTTTTCAAACAAACAAGCGCTGAGCCTGGGAAAAAGACGAGGCATACGAAGCTGCAAACATTTAGAACACACCATGACTTTACACGTCCCTAAATCTAACACTGAAAGTAATAATCCCTCTGCATAACCTAAATAAATCTGAATGAAAAACTACCGAGGACTGAAGGGCACTGACGTAAATGATGCAAATGGGTCAACAAATAAACCTTGAAGATGTGAAGCAATCAAGGATTAATTACAGGGAGAAAATGTGCAAGTGGATGTGATGAAACCACAGCAATGCCCATTTCTGCCCCTAAATACAGCCTTGAGCCCAAAAAAGGGAGGCCTGAGAACTGGAGTCACTGCAGACAGAGATGTGGGAATCTGCTGCAACATGTTTGTTAACTTGAGTTTGGAGTTGCAGAGAAATTTGTCGTTTAAAGAAACAATACGCACGCAATGTATTTCATATTCAGGTATATTTCAATCTAACCAACAATTAAGGTAAGATCTTATTACATAGATAGACAGACGGACGGACAGATCTGAAGGCACTGCTGCATGTTCTACTGTTAAATGACCCCCCCATCATCACTATGAGTAACAAGATGGCAACAAGGAAAAAAAGTTGTTTATGAAGGAAACACTGTGACATAAATAATGTGTAAGCTGTGTTTGGTCCGGCAATGGAAACCCGCTTCCTCGGCAGCTTATCAAGACTACCCAGCAGCCTCACGCCGTAATGCCAAAGGGTCATGGTCACTGCTATTATCTCAGTCTCGGTCCGCCCTCACTCACAAACAGGAGAAGGATGGAGGAGATAACAGAGGACAGTTTAACAAAGCAGAAAAACAGAAAAAGTGTGCACTTCCCGGCACCAGGAGACAGATGATTTGTACTGGGATTCTTTCATGGACAGATATAACTCTAAGTAAATACTGACAAACAGTGGCAGCAAAAGAGAAAGTAAGGTCAGCATAACAATGGCTCCTTGTTCATAAATAACCAGTTAGTAGCTGCACATATGGACTTCTATAGGAGATATGGCAAGTTTGGTAAAAAAAACTTGTGTATTTTATATTTTATTCTACATAGACAAAGGTATTCTATGAGTCAAATATAATTGCTGAACTAAAAAGAAATGTACTTCATTTTTACAAAAACATTATCTCCATTAATCAGCCCTTGTGAGGTACAAAAAATATATTTCACACTGTTTTAAGGGTTTTAAATGTATTCTTGTTTAAAACATTTTACTAGTTTTTTTTGTTTGTTTTGTTTGTGATAAAATAGACATTCTCTAGTACATAGATCAGCAAAATGTTTTAAACTTGAGATAAAACAATAAATTAAAAAGACATTTTGTAACAGATACTTATAATGAACAAAAAAAAATAATAATGTAACTCAAATATTTCATGCCCTATGAGGCCCTAAAACAGTTCCTAAAGGGTTAATATATATTCAAATGATGAACTATTGAGTTTCTACATCAATTTTATTTCACCTACGTTTTGGAAAGTAATAGGTGAGGAACCAATTATCATTATTTAACAAGAATGAATGTAGTTTCTACCAATTGCCTGACTATATTTCTAACCGTAATTATACGATAAGAGGAAATATATTCACAAATATCCCAAAACAACCTAAAACCCTGGCCAGAGATTTTACGTAAATGAAAAACCATGACTTAGGTCTCAATGCAGGGGAAAAAATGTAGAGACTGTTAGCTGAGGTTGATCAGTGCACAGAGAGGACAGACAAGAGAGATGTTCTATAATCCCCATAATTTACACACACACAACTGTTACAAGTGACCTCTTTCCTGTGGATGAAAAGATGTTCCTATGAGACGAGAGCAGCGGTTGGAAAAGGAAGACATGTCCTCGTCCGTTGGTCTTTCGTCTTTTCTGCTGCCAATTTTTAATGGAGTGGTGAAACAAAAGTCTCCAGGACAACAGTATTTACAAACACTGCAAAAGCATTTCATGTAACTGCACTGCTGGAATGAAAATCATCCTCGGGTGCATCCATTTTTTACATCTGGAATCAACATTTCCTTCTGTCTGTTGCACAAAAACTTTCCCTCTTAGTCAGCTGTGGAGAGCAGTGGCTGCACAAACAACGACAACTTTTTTCTTTAGTTCGTTTGGTCTGGTTGTAATCACGTCCTGTGAGTCACATGAGTTGATGAAGTTGTTGTCATTTCCTTCATTTCCCACAGGAAACTCCCGAGGGATTAATAATGTTCTGTCTTTTGGTTAACAGGAATTAGACAACATTATTCAGTGCAGTTTTACCAACCCCCGGGCCGGAAACCAACACTGGTACATAGGACAGTTAGAACCGGGCCCCAGATATATAATGCATAACATACATGCATTATTTTTGTTTTATTTATTATTTCATTACCAGATTCTCTCTGATACATTTGTCTATGATTCCTGTTTGATAAATGTCAAGATTCTTGCCTTTGTCATGTCTTACCTAGATCTGTTCCCTTTTTTAATGGTCTGTTGTGGCTGTTAACACCATTATGCTACTAAATTAAAACCCATGAGCTAGGATAGTGAACAAAAGAACAAATGTCTTTTTAAGATTTCTGTGCTCTGTGAATCCATTTGGAGAGCAAATTTGGAGAGCAAATCTGTTTTAATGTAGTTCTAATGAAGTTGCATACAAAGTGGCTAACAATTTAATATTATAATAACAAAATATCAATTTTTATGCTGTCTGTATCGTTTTTTATTTCTATCATACGTAGCCATTGGAGGTTCACAAAAATGTCAAGATTTTTCCATAGATAGATTAACTGTCCAGAGCATAAATGTATAATATATATTTATATGTATGTATGTATGTGTGTGTGTGTGTGTGTGTGTGTGTGTGTGTGTGTGTGTAAATACTTTACAAAATAACTGCAGCTACCAGACAAAAGGAAAAACAGAATGAATCAGTTGCAGGTAATCACAAATTAATATTAACCTTAAGTATGTTTTTTTTTTTGCCCGTAAACTATTTCCAGGAATCTAGTTACATTTCAAACTGTTTGAAAAAAAAAATGAATTTTTTACATTTTACTGCTGAGGCCTGAGGTAATAGCTAAATTATTTTGGTAAAACGCTTATTAAAGCACAGTTTTTCAAAAACATACACAAATGGCTCCAGGAGAACATAAAGAGCTAGACTTTTGTAAAAGGCCACATTTTTACGATAAACAGAGTTAGTAGTTCTGCTTGTAGATTTTTCTGCAGAAACAGAAGTTGGAAATATTCCGTACTGAGCACGCTCCACTGTACTGCCATTATATCCCAGCAGTAGAGAACACTCTCTCTGATGATGACAAAACAGTATTACAATATATTGTAATTTCAAGGGCACCAACTATTGTAGGTATATAATAATACAATAGTAATAGGGTCATTTTTAACTCTTTATTGTTTAAATCTGGATCCTATGCAAATTACATTTTTGCACAGCTCTGGTGTGCAAATAAGGAAAGGCTAGCCATTTAACCGGTGCAACATTGGTAACTGCTACTTTGAAAAAAGTAAGAACAGATTTTTGCTTTTTTATAATAAAATGTGATACCTATTGCAGTGTTTTTTGTTTGTATATTGCTGTTTCTTGTTTCTGTTTTTTTTTTGTAAACAGAACGCTATCCACTAATCTCATTTCTACCATGCCATGGATGTCACCATGCAAAGGTATCGTATAATAGTAGAGCTACATAAATTTGTTGACTGCTTAACAAACAATTCACAAAAGCACAATTTTATGTTTGGGGAACAATCATCAAACAGATTTAAATAAACATGCTATTGCAGCCACAAACCCTTGTGGCTGCAATAAAATGTTTGTTTACAAATCTAGATATTCATGGAAAAATAAGATATCTCCTATTATTTATAAGATATTGTTCCAGACTTCCACTGGACTTCATTAAATGCAGTATTAAGTTCATTTCAACTTTCCTGTGTGCAAACAACCTTCATTCGAGTCACAAGTGTTGATAAGGTAATTCATCTTCAATATAAAGGAGGATATCGAGTCTGGGATTTAATAAAAATAAAAAACAAAAATTATGAAATAAATGAATGAAAGCTGTATTTGTCATGGGCTAAAGTCTCCATCTTAATCCCATGAAATACATGTCAAGCCTCTCGTTGTGTGCATGTGAGGCTTGACATCCAGATTCAAGCAACAGATTTCAGCATTTTTGAGTACATATGTCATATGAACTCGAGAATTCAAGTCAAAGCAGTAGTCATAAGTCAAGACCTTAAGCCCATAAGTCTGCACACATGCACAAACCTAAAGTCTCCGCTGCTATAATAGAGTATGTATAGCTACACCCGCACAAGCACACATGCAGCTTAAGCAGCGCTCACCAATGGACTGGGACCCTTGGTGACATCTTGCTCCAATTTGAGGCAGGCTGTGTGATTGGCTAGCTCTTTCAAATAATAACCATCTCAGAATTTCCCCCATGGAAGAGACCACAAAATTACAAAGTATGGCAGTTGGCAAGTCTGCGAGGAAGGGAAAATGATGAGGATGTAAAAAACAACAAGTTGAGCTGGAGTCTGAGGGCTGCAATTTGGACAGACGCTGGCTCTGGGATGGCTGGCACACAAATGTGTCTCTTCGCCGTGCAATCCAGATTCCATGTGCAGCTAGAGTTATTGTGTGCGATGCACGTACATACACAACAGTGGGATTAATAGAAATGCTAACGTACAGCGACCGCAGCCCCTTCCGTTGTATTCATGTGGTAATTACAACTTTGCCCCGAAAATCACTGTGTCACAGGCTCAGGCGGGGACTCGTAAAGTCCTCCTCCCTCTGTAATGCACCAGGAATTAAAGTGAAATGAAATTATTATAATGAACACATACACCGGCAACACCCACTGACTGGGAGTGTTGATTACTGCAGTGAGGTAATTATAGAAACATCATGCTGTTGATCAGAGCTGTTTTTTTTTTTTCCTCACCCACTGCAGCAGCAAAACACGGGCACAGATGGTTGGACAAAGAGCAAAACACAACAGCTAGATTGAATTACATGACCTTTTTTTCTCCTTTATTTTTTGGGCCAAATCTATTTGTCTTCAGACAACATCAGACAACAGTAAGTGAAAGACGAATAAATCTCTTTACACAATGATGGGAATGTTTCCACTTAACACCCAGGCTCACTGGTGTGAGAACCACAGCAACCACAGAGCATTTATATGCGTCAAAAATGTTGGTGCTTTTTTTGCTTTAAAAAATTGGGCAATGAAGCTAAAACTACAGCAGCAGCAGCACATCATGTGTTTGGTGATGATGAATGAAAACATATGGTGAACTGGTGGATTCAGAAACACTGCATCAAACAATCCAAGTCTCTCGGGTGTTGGTTCGAAAGCATCATCATACCTCCCTCTGGAACAAAGAATCCTGGGGTTGAGAATCCTGGAGTCAGCAAACTTTTCAAAAATGAAAGCGATTTCAAGGGCTTGTTTGATGCAGACTACCACGTGAAACCATGTAATAATAATAATAGTAACAGTAATAACACATAATAGTTGATACATCATCATGGCACCCATTTGACTATCACTGCAAGTGTAACCAGGGCTTTGAACCAGAATCTTTTGCCATTTGGTTAGTTTTCAACAGAAATGTTTTTTTAACGTTTCTGGTTTGGGTTTCACCAAAAAATTGATGTTCCTTATCCAGTAAGAACTATAAAATTGGTTCCAGGAATGGTTAATTACGTTCCTTGTCAGCTTGGCAATATGAACATATATTATCTTATATGTAAGGTATATATAAATATATATTAGGGGTGTGACGAGTCACTCGCTGAACGATCCGATACATATCTCAATTCATAGACTACAATCTGATTTGGTAATGATTCATAAAAAATATTAAACGATTGATCCAGTTGGATCCGATTCGGTCCAGTTCGATTAGTTTTTTTTAATTTGCAACTCCCCTTTCAACAACACTATACAGCTGCCAGTCTTTTTCAGTTTTAGTTTAGTTTATTTAAAAGGGGAAAAGGGAATTGTATAAACACATGGTTAAATCAGAAGGAATTAGCCAAAGGCCATTTTTCATCTGTTGTCCCCTGGCCATGATGTAAAAAGGCAAGAAGTACACAATACATATGCAAACACTTTTTGTACAATTAAGATTTTTTTCAGCTTCCTCTGGCATATCCTTTCGAATTGGGTGAACATTTGCAAAATCTAAAATTTTGTATTATAGCACTCTAAGGTTTAACTGTAGACAGCACTCCTGTAACCAGATTGTCACACAGGACAGTGTTTTGTAATATAACGAGCGATAGATTCCCTTATTGCCTTGGACTTTGCCGAGTTATTGTCAAACTGTGGCTGGAAAACTTTTGTATGTTATTCTCTGCTCCTCTGACTACTGGTCATTCCTGCCATGAGTGTCACCGCCATCCTGCCATCAGTCCCATTCTCCTGTCTCTCCAGCTGCTAAGGTTTGTTGGACCACCAACAAACCTTAGCACCAATATATATATGTATATATATACATATATATATGTATATTATCTCACATTTATTGATCTTACCTTCAGTGATCCACCATATTTATTTTATTTTATCTTATTTTTTCTTATATTATTCTGTATTATTTATTTTTTCTTTCCCTTTATTGCTTTCCAACCTTGCCTGACATGGAGCAACTGTACCAGAAGAATTTCCTTCGGGATAATAAAAGTATTCTGATTCCGATATATATATATATATATACATATACACATTCATACACATAAACAAGTTTTTCAATACGGCGGGATGCCTTTGTTGGATATGTCTCTTGAAATTCCCCTGTGGTTTGCCCTAATTCCGGGTCCATGTCCCTCAATGTCACATTTAGTTTTTTTTCAGCGGTAACTTGGCAATTGGGGGATTCGAACCGGGTGCCTTGCGGACGGCTTCCTTAACCATCCTAACCCACCAATTGCCCTGGACCTGAAAAAGGATATCAAATGGGATTCTTGTGGATTTTAGTCTCTTGTGTTCTCACAGGACCTTTACAGAGATAAATAAAACTGGTATTAACCGGTTACTGTTATTTTTAAATAAGTGTTACCTTTAAATTGTTTCTGGTTTTGTTTATGTTCCCAGCAAAATAATGAAGGTTTTCAAGGTTTTCATTTGTGTTTCTTGTATCGAAGCCCTAAGCTAAGGTGAAGGGAAAGGTTTACAGGACAGTTGTGAGACCAGCCATGATGTATGGACTAAAGACACTAGGAATAGGTAGAAGACAGGAGGCAAAGCTGGAGGTGGAGGACTTAAAGATACTGAGATTCTCTTTAGGAGAGACAAGGATGGACAGGATCAGGAATGAGGTGATTAGGGGAACAACAGAGACAGGAAGGTCTGGAGAAAAAGCTAGACAAGACAGATTAAGACAAGTTCAGAGGAGGGACAGTGGTTATGGTAGAAAAATGCTAGCAGTTGGAGTTAGAGTTGAGGATACAGTTTAGGAAACTATTAACTCACTGTGGCAACCCCGGAGAAAGGGACAACCCGAAAGGAGAAGACATAGAAGAAGTACCAGTTCGAAGCCCTGGGTATAACTGATTCAAAAATAATTACATTTTTAGAACATACATCTGCATACACACACATACATGTCACCAACGTGGTGACCACTGTCCTAACACTTTGCCACTTCCGTAACTTTGGATAAATGCATAACAGTGATGTTTTCCAACAAATAGGCACAGATATCACCAACAACACCCATTGTCATCATTAGCCCCTTTGTACTTCAGAAATATATAACACACAAATAACTGTATGGTTTGACAGTCCAACAGACTTATTCAAATTAAATATGACTGACTTTGATATTTCAAGGCTCAACCTGTGGCTCCACAGACCTCTGTACTGGCCAAAGAAGCCTTAGCATTTTTATTATTTGCAGCTCCTACACTCACAGCTCATTGTTGTTCATTAAAATAGATAACACCAGGTTCTTTATCACCACAGTAGCCGTGGACCCCCTTTGCTCAGAGACCATAGTCTAACCCAGAGGTCTGACCTGCAACTAATGGCAAAGAATGTGTGGGATGCACAGACAGAAACCAATATGAACCACAGCACCAAGGAAAAGGGGCTGACGAGAAGACGTCGGTTTTAAATGTCACAGCTGGAAACCTGGATGAGGAATGTAAATCACTTTATGTGGATAAAAGAGGGGAAATTAATAAGGGACAACGAAATAGATGGTCCGGGCCGAGTAGGAGGCCAAGGCTCCCGCTCAGTTTCCTTTGTGAGTGTTTGCGAGCATAGCTAGAGAGATGTGGTTTAAGGTTGTGGCGAGCAATTGACCTGCCATTGTTAAGAGTTAACTCGGAGAATCCAGCTGTCAACCACAGTCTAAGCCAGTGACACCCAAGACAGATGAGCAACAAAGACAATACGGGACACAAACAGGCAACTTTGAACCACAGCATTTTCATGGTACACTTTAGGCCGCACTTATCAAAGATAATATGGCATTTTTTTTGTTTTAAAGTATCCGTTACCTTGACTCCTACGTGTCGCAGCATTTGCAATGCCAAAACCACTCAGTGTGAATTACTCTTAAGTGTTCTTCCAGACTTAAGGTGAGGTTTGACTTTTGCATTATGGGCAATAAACATTTTAACGCTGGGGTATCTAACTTGAGGCCCGCCGGCCTTTGGTGGCTGGTGGAACAACATTTTGTGGCCCCCACCTTGAAATTAGAGACAAATGTCGGCACAATTTATAAAGGTTTTTTTTTTGTAAGTTAACAATGCCAAAAATGGTCACATTGGATGCACTCTGTGGTTAACACTGCTCAAGGTGAATGTGAGTATTATAATGAAGACTTTCCGCAGTTTTCTCATTCATGAAGACAAGTGTTGGGTAGACACTGATGATGCTCAATGTTCAACACAAAAAGTAAATGTAAAGGATGATCAAATGATCCAAACTTCACGCTATCACAGTAAAACCACTAAATATATATATATATATGAAAGATTTTTATTTCATATATTTGCTCTCCATATTATCTGGTAAATCTTATAGTTCTCAAAACCCTGGTCCACAGACTCCTGGTTCATTGGATTTATGGGATTTTTTGTTATTTCTACTCATCTGAAGAGTTGTATTACACAACAGGCTCTTATTTTTTTTTCTTTTGTATTGTATAACACGGAAAGCTAACTGGCCCTATGATAAAAAGACAGTGTAGGCAGTGGCCCTCAACCTATTTGAGTTTTTATGCAAGGTCACTGCATTAAGGTTTTGAAGTGCTTATTGTCCTGTACAATTTTTGCTTTACTTTTCTCAATATAACTATTTTGACATAAGCGGTTAAACATATACAGACGTCAGTACCAAGGATCCCACACTGCATTGCACATGAGCAGACAGAAGAGCACACCGCAAGCCAACAATAACGCTCAACTTTGGTTAGGAAGATAGGATGTGTGTGTATCCAAATATTTTAAAACATTGCAATATTCATTAGTGAAGCCTTGGTGGTTCCAGTGTATCCTCATAATTTACGACTACCGACTGCCGTTCAATTTCCATGTGTCTTTTAAAAGAATAAGTTTACACTACCACAAACAAATTACTTGTTGATTCTTATACGAAAGAAATGTTCTCACTCCAGTCTGTCTATGTCTGTGTGTCTCATAAAGCCAATCCACACAGCACATAAGGTTCTGTGATGACCATTGAAAGATGCTCAACAACGATTATGATTGTAAATACATCATAGACTTACACGTTAACTAACCTGTCTCAACTATGTGTAGAAGTAAATGAGTAGTGTGTAAATCTTCTTTTGCGACAACTTGGTGGCAACCATTACAATGCTGGTTGAGGAAAGGCGTTTACCAAAATCGACGACTATCCATTTGATAGGATCTTTTTACCAACAGCTAATGGCTAGCTAGTTTAGCCAAAAAATAAAGGTTCAGCTGTTGTCCTGGTTAAAAACAAATTATTAAAAATTTAATTGAAGGGGATATCAGGGGATACACAAAAACAAAATTAAGAAAAATATAACATATATATTAATAACATCTCTTAAATATTAACAAAAAATATTAAATATTAAACAACAGAGACTGGAAGGTTTAGAGAAAAAGCCAGAGGAGCCTGATTGAGATGGTTTGAGAAGACAAGAAGAAGATTTATTATGTATGACTTAACATACTGTATTGAAGCCAATAAGAAGGCACCCCCTATGCCTTCCCGTAAAATGTCCACCTGTATTTAAAACTCTATGACACTTGCTCATATGCTACTAGTTCACTCATTCATTCATCTTCTTCTGCTTGTCCGTTGCAGGGGCAGTTGGTACCACCCAAATCACATTGCACCATATTGTGAGCCTAGGCCAACACTGGTGACTATGTTACTAGTTTATAATTGTAATATGTAAGGGTTTTTGTTTAGATGATGCTGTTGAGATCATGAGCAGAGCATGAAAACACTGCAAAAGAACAACAAAAGTACAAAGAGGAAGAACTAAAGGACACTTACAGGTGACTTAACTTCCACTGATTTGGTATGAAGGAGAAATTTTGTAGTATAAAAATATAGGAATAAATCAAATCCTTCTAGGTTATTAATGTTGATTGAAAATTACATTCGCCAAACCTGGTGGCGTTAATGGGTTGACAGGTCTGGCCCTTCACGGACATCAGAAAGTCTCTACTGCCTCCTAGAGTCTTGTTTGTGTGATTGCATCAACGTCTTTTTATAATGACCAGCATACTCTTGACTTTAAAAATTACTAAGTAAATCGCAAAACACATATAACCTATATATATATTTGGTCGAAATCGACAGGGATTTTTGGATGAATAACTATTTCCAGTATATTTAAGATTTCAACAAAAAACATGTTAAACAGACTGTTTTAGATTTTATACATGTATACTATCTTCAATTTGTGGTTGATTGATGACGTAAGCGTGCTGCATAACCAAAAAGTATTTGTTACATGCAACCATATTGTTTGTCTGTTAAACCTACATACATCGTGCATGAAACAAAAGCAATTATCTATGACTGCGTATAGACATTAGAGGGCGACATCGAGCCGCGTCAAGCTCCACCAGCATTGCAACGTGGTCATACTCAACCATAACAAAGGCGACAGCACAGATAATTTTCTTCATTTTTTTTTTATTAAAAGATTAATCTTCTGTCTTTTTTTTAACATATTTAAGGCATCATGCACAAAAATAAGCCAGAACATCTGCTTAATGCTTACCCCCTACCAATCGTTGCTAACATTTGTTGATTTGCTTTGTCAAGGTTGTACAAATATGGCATATAAGCTGGCATGTCAGTGAATCTCAAAGCAGAAAGTCACCTGCTTTCACAGTTTTTGTAAACATGGCTTTGAGCAAAACAGGTCTGAGGAAAAGTAAACAATAAAGTGAAAGCATGCTTCAAAGTGGGGACTGAAATATCCCTCAACAGCATGCACTGCATCCTAAGTCATATTTACATCGTATCATGTGCTCTCAATGGAGCAGTTCTTATTTATTGTATTTTATTTTACATCAACTAACCAATTAAAGTTAAGACATTAAAAAGTTGACATAACAGACTGACAGGAACAACGGATGGGTCCATAGTGTTTTTTAACCAATTGTTCCGATTGGTCCAGAAACAATAAAAAAAAAAGCTACAAGAGTTTTTCTTACACACACCAGACTGTCCACTATTCTCAGGGTTCCCAAGCTTCTCTGGGAATATTTTATGGATTTCTCAACATCCCTTTCTCTTTCCTTTCTTTTTCCTGACTGGTCATGCAATGGTTCACTAAACAAAAAGATATCAGGAAATCAAGAATAAAAAAAATGTCAGCCTTTTATTTTTTTTTTCTAAGAAATATTACCACTGACTTATTTTTTATTTTTTTTATAAACTGTGATTGTTTTCATTATCTGAATGTCAGAGACGCATGTTCAACTCATGCAAATTTGCTAACATTTATCAATAACCAAACTAAAGTAAACAGGGACTTTCATTTAGTCCCTTATAGAATTGCAGGAACTCCTGGGAACCCTGCTATGAATTTTGGTGTAAAAAGAAAAATCTTGTAGCGTCCACCACAGCAGACATCCAGTAGGTGCCGCTAGCTTTGGCACAGTTGTGTCCAGTTGTGCTCTCCTCTGTATTGACCCCTGTATGTTATACTATATTGAAGACCATTGAAAGATATTGTTCGTATGAAACCTGGATCCAGCCGTCCTGGTCTGTATCATACCGTCTGAACACGTCCGTCAACCTCTATGGAGCAAAAAGAAAAAAAAAAAAAGAATAAATCCACAATTTAATTTGCAAAGAAGACAATAAAACAATTAAAAATAATTTTGCCATTACATAAATATCACTATTCACAAAACAATCTGTTGCTTTAACTTATAGAATTGTGAATAGAGCAGTAGGTGAAAATCACCCTTGTTTACAAATAACTAGGTCAAGTAAATATACTTCAAATATATTATGGAGGGTGAAGAACTCTTTAAAACATCATGTTTAAGAAATAACATCATTTTTGACAGAAAGACGCTATTAAAGAGTTTTCCAAATGTTAAAGGACAAAAAAATAGTACTTTATTTTTGATTAAATACAGACACTGCACCTGTAGTACAATACAGCACTGAATGAAGTCATCGAAGGCCACCTGCCCCTTCCTCTGCCGGTCAAATTTCTCTATCAATGTGCTGTAGAACTGGTCTGAGAGACGATAGCCTGCACACAAAAACACACACATGCTGCACATTCTTTTTGCAGTTCAGACAGAGTAGTGACAATGGTGATGTGAAAAACAAATCCACCTCAAGTCACTCTTATGTCAGAGTTCAACCTGAAGCATCTCATATCTCATGTTACAATTATGCTGTAAATAAAAGGCTTCACAGCAGTCCACGCAGAAATGCAAAGTTTAAGGTGGAAAAAGTAGACAGTAAAACCCAGACTCAATTAAGAGTCTTGTGATGGCATGCTGATAGGACTTTTTTCCACCCAGAGAAATTACACACAGCCCTCCACCGCACTCGTTGAATGTAAATATAATGTACCACCATACTTTGTGTCTCACCAAATCCAGTCAGTGCCTGTTTCAGCTCATTCCTGTCAATGAAGCCTGAGTTGTCCCTGTCGTAGTTCCTGAAGATGTTCTGCCAGTCAGTGATGTACTTCCAAACACCAGCGAACTCATTGAAGTTCACACCACCTTTATTTTCCCTGTCAAACATAGCTGAGGGAACAGAGGTACAGAGGAGACATTAAGTCACACACAAATCAAACAGTGTTCATGGTGACAGTGAACCGCCGCATAAAACCACTGATCCACCACATATTGTTTTAAAGTGCTGTCAGAGAAGTGTAAACCGAGGCTCAAAAATAGAGGCACTCTCACACTTGACTACCTGCTGTTCACAAGAGCTAAAACACCAACAGTGGAGGAGAAAATGGTCTGATGTCTCCCCTGTTTGGGTCAAAGCAATCACCTCCAAATAAAATCACTTTCACGGGATACGCTTAATGTTGCAAGACTTTCCATGCCGCGCTGAGTCCATTACTGAGTGTGGCATTGCAGAAACACAGCAGTGGTTTTTTAACATAATGTACGCTTCAAAAAGTCAGATGATGGTTAGCCCTATAAACTATTTGGTAAAGGGAAGAGATATTCAAATAAATATTCTAGCGCAGAAAAAAAGACATTGATGGATTTAGTTATCCAAATAAATTTCCATAGATTTTAATAGATTCCAAACTAAATAAACCTAAAAATAATGCCCACAATGAATGAATGAAAAGATATTGCTTTCACAATAGGATAGGATTTTAACCATTTTAACTAAGTGTTTATGTATAATTAGGCTTTGTTATTTTAATATTATTTTAATGTGTGACGTATATTTTGCAAAAATAATAAATCTTTTATTTATACTAGTTGTATTCATTTAGAAAAGGAAAAGTGTTTGTTCTCTATAAAAGAATTCCTCTAACATCTTTCCAATGGATAATCTATGCAGCTATTATTATGTTTCAGCTGCAAGTAAATATTAAACCCTAAATAATGCAGTGTCTGGGGGCGGGGTCACTTAATTATTAATCACCCATATCAGGAGAAGTTTCCGATGGTAGTGTATGTGAAAGGAAAATCTATGGGCCTTTATCAACAAGCAGAAACAACAACAACAACTCAATTAAAATTGTTTATGGGATTCTTCAGGTTAGGCCGGGAGCAATTATGACAGAGACAGGAAAATATTTCATCATCGCGGTTGAAAAACTCTTTGTAGTATGTAAAATCACCTAGTGTTGTAAACGCAAGTCGTCAGGCAAGCAAGCTCTGGATAACATCTGAGAAAGTCAGCGTCAGCTGACTATTTCAGAATGCCCACAAGATGGCACTAATGCATAGAAGAACCATCTAAATACACCCAGTGACTAATTTTTGGCCACGTGGATATAGGGTTGGCCTTCCCTGACGAAGCAGCAATAAATCACATGTTTAAAAGTGTCTCGGAAAGCCTGACTCACTTTTTTCCTACTATTGTAATATGATGTAATGAATTGATCTAAAAGTACAGACGTTTAACCCTACATTTAAGCTTAATCATGAGTAGGACAGGACACGCATCCTTTATTTGATGATATGGCTGTATCTTCAACTAAAGCACTACGGGTATTTCATTCATTTCATTTTACATATCACTGAGGCAAATAAAGTATATGAAGGTTGAAATAGAAAATGCAAGGCTGTATAATCCAATCTACTGTGGTAATTAAACAACATTGATTTTTTTTTTTTCAAGAGTCATTTTCTCTTGATTTCACACTTTCACTCTCTCCCTTCATTAAAGCCCTGTTTTTGGCCTCTCGGCAGTGGTGGATACATGTTTGCACCGACTCAACACTGATCCTATTGTTTTTGTACCAGCCAATAGTTTACCCACATTGTTACGGTTGTCATAGCGAGAATGCAAATAAACAAATTCCAAAGCAAACAAACAAAACACAGAGACGGCGTGACTCGTGATTCAGTACTTACATATGATGGAGCGGACAGTGACTGGGTTAAAGGGAGTCCATGTGCCTGTGAGACAGAAAAATCACATTCAGTCAATCAATGTGAGCTGCTCATGATGAAAACATTGTAAATATTTTATAACAACCAATGCTGTTTTAGACTTAAACATCTTTGGTCATTAATTGAAAATAAAAGTTATTTTTAACTTAACATTTAGCTATTAATGCCTCTATAACGTCCAACAGCAAAAAAGTTTCACTCATGAGTTATTACATTTAATAAATAACAACACAAATAATATTAATATAATATAAAAGGATAGAGAAAAACTTCAAGAGGTTGTATTTTGTGCTGCTTTAAGGATCTATTTTCTTTCTGGTGCAGAAAATCGTTATTGCTCCCCTACTGGACAAACTGTTGTCATCAACATGGCCAGAAAAAAGACAAATGGGCAGTAAGCTCAGCAGGCTTTTATACTTTATAGCCTCTTTTCTACACAACCTTAGTTCCCCTCTTCACAGAGATTTATCAAGCCATCCTACATCCTTGCTGACTCACTTTTTATTTCATTACCGAGAAGCGGCAGTTGATGAGAAAAAATAAAGAGGAATGACTGTGGGTGGAGGAGGCAAAAGGAAGGCTTTAAAAAAAAAAAACTACAGAAAGTGGATGTTTTCAGAGTCAGAAAAGAACTATAACAGCAGACTAAAGGAGAGAAAGATGGCCCTCTAAGTATCAACAGATGGGCCCTTGTTGCCTCTTTGTCCTACTTCTGACCTGGGACTCTTTCTCACTGCCCTGTAATTTTCCTGCATAGCAACATTTTTTCTGCCTGATACTGAGCACATATACTGTAGAGCAACGTCAATAACGATGTCCAAAGTCCAGAGAAGATAAAGATGATTATTTTTTAGATGAGTGAGTCTGAGACAGGGCGGGGCGGTTCAGAGACCAGATACAAGACTCCAACTATAGGCAAGCTCCCGGCCAGAATCCATATTAATATAGTATTTATTGAACAGCTAAATTAACACACATAAAGTATTGCATTGATTTCAGCTCTTTTGCAGGTTGCATTCTAAGTACCAACTCTATTTGCTGACACAATGCATTCACAATAAAAGCATGCCTTCCATATCAGCTGTTAAATGTATAGATAGGAGACTAATAACAATAACAGGATACTCTTTCACCAAGTATCCTGTTATTGTTGAAATTCTTTACTGAAATCAAACAATGTGGTGTGTCCAGTCGGTACACCAAACCTGACTTGTGTTTTTCCAATTCCTCACACTACAGGTTCATCTTGTAACGGAGCACATTGTGATGTTTATTTTGCCTAAAAATCCTTGGCTACCACTGCCTCTTTCCTTGTTATTGGATTTTTCCACCTTAATATTACAGTTACTGCAATGGTTATTCATAAAAGTAACGTAAATACCAAACAGATATAATTCTTAGAGTTTTGTTTTTTAACTTTAAGTATGAAATCTACACAGAAAATTAATTTAACTGTTCACAAATTCACAGATTGCAAACTACCTAGTGTGAGGCTGCTGCCAGTTGGGACGCGATGTTTATGCATTCAAATAAATCATACAAAACAGCATCTGTCCAGGCCACACACTGGACTGTCTCAAAAGAGGGAGAAGGAAAAAAAAACAGGAGGTGAGGAGAGGGGCACGCTGGTGGAAAAGTAGACACCTGACCACAACGTCAACACAAACCTATTCCCCTTGGACCAAAGATTAGTAGGTATGAAGCTTAAACAAATATCCATAAAAATGTTACTTATACATCGGGACATGCATGTAAACTGCTAACTCACACAAACTCCATTAATGAAGCCCAACCAGGTTTCACAGAGGAATTCACAGCAAGATACAGTTTAATAAAAGTTAGTGTGGTCTCAAAAAGTTAAAAGTCCAAAAATACTTGATCTAATTTAAAAAAAAAATGTCTTGAAAATATATATCTTGAAAATATATATATATATGTATATGCATATATATATACATATATACATACACACACACACACACACACACACACACACACACATACAAATACACATACAAATGAGCAGCTAATAAGGCAAAAAAAAATTGTGCACATAGACTTGAGGACATTGAATTAATTTCATTGTGTCAAGACAATGGCAAAGGACTTGTCACCACGCAACAGATAAAGTGATGGGGGCAAAGAGAAAGGAAAAAAAAACAAATGGATGAGAGAAGAAAAAATGAAAAAAAATATTGCAATAGTGAAGAAGTAAATCTAGTAAAACACAATATAAGGAAGTCGGGATAAATAGATAGTCTGATATTCGTTCTTACTGTATGACAAGGAAACTATATAGTACAGTTTGAACTGCTTGAAATATGACGTAATTCTGGATACAGAGCTCCCAGTCACAGAAGAATCTGTGCATTGTATGACAAGAGAAAGCTGCTGGAAGCCATTGAAAATAGTTAATCCTCTTGGCAGCCTTTTTCTTGTTGCCTTTTTCTTGTTGCTCTTCAACAATAAACACAGAGATGAGCAACATCAGATGAAAAGTCTGAGTTAAAACTGCAGCAGTTGGAATTACTAAAGCCTTCATCCTTCACCTGTCGAGCACTCCTGGAGTCAATACAGCAACTCTGGCAGGTCTGGTGACTTCCGATTGAACACCACAGGACAGGATGAAGAACAGTGTGTTACTGGCTTTGTTTCACATGCCGTAATTTCTGTATTGGTTCTTAGTCATCCAGGTCATTCAATCCAAAAGGAAGTTACTGAACGCAGTGTTCCCCAACCTTTTTTGGGCCACCGACTGGTGAAATGTCTCGTACTATTTTCACAGTTCGGTCCTTAAGTTGTGGCAGATAAATACCCCTAACTTAAATTTAATTTCCAGTGTTCTGAAATATTTTCCCACCTATAAAATCCTCTACCCGAAATCTACCCGAAAGCATGGGCACAACAAGGATTTCATAAGTGCACATAGGCTGTAGAATCTGGTATCAATGACTCTGTCATTTTGAGTTTATAGTTGTTTATAGTTGGAAATATTTCCTAATGACATTTAGTTGCATTATTGATGATGGAAACATAATCATTCTTTTGTTAAGTGCTTTTGTTGATATGGGTATGGATCAAGTGGAAGTAATAGCCAGATGGGGCTATTACTAAGGAAACATTATTTCTCTGCGCGGCCTGCACCAATTTAACCTCAGACCGGTGCAGTCCCTGGCCCAGTGGTTGTGGACCACTGTTTAAAGGGCTTCGGACATAGTAGGTTTCTTAAAGCCTATTGAATGAGAGGTAAAACATCTGTAAGAATCCTGCAAAACCCAGTTGCCCTCAAAGTGAGCCCAATAAAATCAGAAGCAGAAAATGCTTTGTTCAATGCACGCACATTCAATCGCCATGCACGTTGTGTACAGTGTGTTTAACGTGCACACCATGCTGACCTTGGCACAGATGCAAAATGGTGAAAGAAAACCAGTCTGGGGATGTAACCACACACACTGACAGACTTATCAGTATTCTGAGGCTGAGCCACTGCACAGGCTGATAACAGCTTCTTTCATTGCTGCCGCTGGCTCCAACGTTTCTTTGTTTCCACTGAGGAGCGCCCTGAAATGGGATTCATTCTGAGAGTAATTTAACTGAAAACCTGCCCATTCTATTAAGAAGTAAACTGAACGGGAGATAAATTGTATTCCAACAACAGGGAAAATAAAAAATCTCTGCAATCATCTGCAACCCAGTTTTAAGGGTAAGCAGTGTTGTGAGAATGGGTAATTTCCCAACAAACATTTAATCTCATCATATCATTGGAAGGGCAGGGTCAAGACACAGCGCTGCTGTAGTGTCGGCGCTCGGACATGCATCAAAGAACAAGATTCCCAGTTCACACTACAGTCTGGAGTGCGGGTAAAGCTGACGTGACGTTCTGAGCAGAGGAGATGATCCGTGGGATTAATTCATTTACTGCAGAAGTGCGAGTATGGGGTTTTTTTTTCTACTTCACCAAGCCAACTGACTACAGAGCCTTTTATCCTGCTCGAGTCCTTCTGTGAAATTCTCCTCCAGGATGTGGAGTGACTGCGGCAGCTCCATCAAACAACAGCTGGAGTCCTTCTGTCTACAGTACTTTTGTGTCTGTTTTCTCTGATTTATAATAAGCTATTTTCAGGGATTCACTTTTTCTCAAACTCTGATCAATGGGCACAATATTTTCAGGAATTCTCAAATCTATCAAGCCTCCTGATGCTATAGGTCTGAGATCATGCATTGACGTCTAAAAGAGTAACCATTTTACAGCATTCGAAAATATTCCATCAGACAGGTAAAATACATTTTTAAAAAACGCTGGTATCTTCAAATAAAGTCAAATAGAAAACGTTACTCTTTCTTTGACCAAGTTGCTTGCAAATAGAGTTCCAAATTATTTACTGGCTGTGGCTGTGTATGAAGACGTTATGGATGTTATGTGTGGCTAAGATAATTCTACAGCTAACCCAAGCTTAAATTAACAGTCCGTTTAGGGTGGTCCACATTTAGTAATCGGATAATATCAGTTTGACTGATCTGTTTCAGTTTATTAAAAGTCAATATTGAACATTCCAATATACAGACCAGATGAAACACCAGGATACGAACTAGCACCTGGAGGACACCGGTTGTAGTGTGCACCTGATCACCATGCTGTTTATTCTCTTGTCCAAGGACACTCCTGAATATAAACAAGCAAGGCCTGTATATTAACTAGTAATCTTGAATCTGTGAGGCAATTCACACCACCCACTGAATCCATTACAACTCTGAGAAAGGTCTGTTCCAGATAAAGCCAGACTGGTGATAAGGATGTCAATCCTTTGAGTTTTTTGTGGGAAATCAGAATAAAAAAGACATATGGATTGGAAAAGTACAGGGCAGAACAATACAGGAATCGCTGGTAAAAGTGGTGTTATGAGGGCATCATGCAATTTGAAAAATGTGATATGTAAATCTTTCAGACCTACATGGAACTGCCTTGTCATTGTGGCAACACTGCACACACCGCTTTGAAGCTGCCCAAGGATTTATTAGTAGGGACGGTGCCATGCTCAGTGGACCTCAGTGATAACCTGGGCAGTTGGTGGATTTGAAACTTGAAACCCCCCAAACCTCAGTCCGATTTCCTAACCACTAGACCACCACTGCCCCAACCACTGGGTAACCTATTCAATCCAGAGTGGAAAAATTGACTGTGTTACTGTTTTTTTACTTTGTTAAGAAAATAAAGAATAATAAAGAAATTCTATAAAAATAGAAGTATTTAAAATAAAACTTAAATTAGCATTCTCTACTGTTGAAGCTGTTTTTATCATTATAATGAAGAGCACTCTACACACTATACTGTGATGTATGTGGTTAGTTGTGTTGAAATAATAGAAAAATGTGAAGGTCAACGCTGCAAAGAAATGCTACCACGTGTTGTTGCACAACATTAACCAAATTTTTACACAAAGAAAAATAACACATGCAGAGTAAGTGCTGTATATGAATGACAAAAGTATTAGTGACACGGTTCATAGAATAAAGGGCCTGCAAAGAGATTGCAGATTAATAATACCTAGGAAGGAGTATGTATCTCATCACTAGTATCAACTAAAAGCAACAAAAAGATTTTTTACCATTGGATAGTGCCTGCTGAAGTTCTGAGTCTGATATTACTCCGCTTCGGTCCTTGTCCACCCTGGGGAGTAAATCACAGATTAGATAACTCCCATATTGACCACATCACACATCCACGCACACAATAGCAGCGGGCATCAGCACTCAGCACCTGAAATTTTATCCTCCTCAACACGTGCTGAGGATTGAACCACCCACTGAGAATGAAAGGACTTCTGTGGTGTAGACACACAGGGGAGAATGTACACTCATGTCTCCCCTGAGACCAGTCTGACAGTTCAGGTATGCGACTGTGAATGCGACCATTAAGGCTGACACAGCAGAGTCACAATGAACACAGGCAACTGTAAAACAACTCTTCAGCTGTTAGGAGAGTTTGAAAAGAAATTTTAATCACAGCAAAACTTGATAATTCCAGTACTCAAAGAATGAATTTTGAAGGTTTGTCCTGCATTCATTAAACCTTAAAAAATGTGTGAATTAAATATTTTGACTATATGCAGGATATCCTGAGCACTTATTAATTTACAGTCACGTTTGCGATGCTTATAAAGTCAAATGATTGACCGTAAGGAATGAAGACCCTGTGTTTTTCAAGACATTTGATGACTAAGTTTATGGAGAAATGGCAACCAAAAATAATCAAAAGCAAACTACTGAAACTGTGCATTTAAAAAAAATCGCAAAATGTCTATTTGTGATAATCTTTGGAAATGTAAATTAAATTATGTGCAAGAATGTTTTAAAAACAATCTTAAACAGACAATAGTAAAAAAAGCATATTTCAGAAGTGGTACTTCAGAAGACAATGTTCATGACTAAGCCAAAACCATAAAATCTTAAGACACTTGTTAGCACAGAAGACAGTCAAAGTGGAAACTATGAGGACTATTTAGATAATAAAAATTTATGTGACGTGAGAAAGAATGACAGAACCCTTTCAAAGAAATGAAAAAAAAAAACTTGTGGGAAAAATACCTAGGAGATCTAGTTCTACAAGGTGCAAGATTACATGAACACTTTCATTTTCGATTATGTACAGATTGTAGAGATTTGCTGGCAAATTTCAAGAAACGCTGTCTGTCTGTGAGAAAGACATTTTTTCTCCTCGGCCATAAATTTTACAGACAGAATGGCTTGTGACACACACTGAAAGCAACAATCTGGTTTGGACAAACCTCCAATGACTCAGTTGTTCCTTAGCAACATCCTTGGCCCAGCCCATCAACACATGAGCTACTTAGTAGACACACCCTGAATACCATCAGACATGAAGTCGGAGAAGGAGACGGGAATCCCCCATAAGGAAAAAAATACTCACCTCAAGCTAAGTCTGAATGAAAATCTTTAGGTTAGAATGAACCCATCTAAGGAGTTCAATGTTTCTATTTACATCAGATAAGGCCCCATGTATACATTTCTATGTTTACCTTTCCACACCTAAAAAACAAAATAAACATATGGAAACCGACTTGGTCTCCATGTTTCAGAACACATCTTTTGCTATATCTTTATAAATGAGAGCTTTGTCGTGGTGTTAGGGATGAAGTGGTGGCTAAATGTAGTTAGAGGGGGTGCCTGGCCTTTTACAAACAACTGTCAGACAGACTGAGTCAAAGAAGTGTAGTGTGCAAACACTGCATAGCACAACCTTGAGTTTACACCCCTCTTCTCTCATTTTCCTTTCACTGACTTACACAGTAGGACTTGAGTTATGTTACTACTCAGGACTGAAAAAAAAAATGTTACTTAAAATATTTGTTGTATATATTGTTGTATATGTATACAGATGTTGTATTATAAATATAACATCTGTTATACATAGACTGACAAAAAAACACCAGAGCTGAGTCAGATTTCCCACGTGTTCTGCTTCTTCCAATAAGAAGCCAGGTTGGAACTTAACTTCTGGAACAAATTCTGCTGTTCTTTCCACATGTACTCTCCAAAAGTAGAGTCATGTCAGTGTGCCTTAAGAGTTTGAAAATTAAAAAAAAAGAAGAAAAAAAGGCATTTAGAAATTCTTCCTAGAAATAAAGCATTTTCATACAAATCCTCATTTTTCTATGAATAGTTCACAGTGACACTAAAATCCAATAAGGTTTGTTATTATATAATATATATGTTATATATTATATATATATTTTTTTTCTGACGAACTGTTTTTGTTTGTTGTTAAATTTCTTCCATTAAAAGGTTTCATTTCAGGGAAAGGCACACTGATGTGTTTTCATTTTTAGTGGGTGATGATTAGCATCATTAATGAAGTCAGTGCCAGGCATGCGATGTTGTTTTTCCATAACTGCACAACATTCTTGGCATGATATCAACTTGATGCCAGCCTATGTCGGCTGGTACACACATTTCTCTCATTCCACAAGAAATAGGCAGAGACTGTAACTACTATCAGTCATTAAATGGCATATATATATATATATATATATATATATATATATACATATATATATACCATGGTAGTATGGGGCATAAAAAAGGCTAAAAACTAAACTTTACCACAGACTGTGCAAACACCTGACAAAACAGTATACACAGATAGGGCTAGTGAGTCAGAGTGTGTGATACAAAGACTCAGAGAGCTCCCACGTCAAATATGCTCTACTGACTCTAATCACATGACCGAGGGAATTCCGGCACAGCTCTGCCAGGACTTAACCCTGTGACGGAGTGAGAGATGACTGTGTGTGCTGGCATTCTCAGGCTGCTGGCTGTAGGATTTGTGACAAGTAAAGTGACAATGACGGTAAATGGCATAGGAGTCATAAGAAGCGCTGATTGTGAGGATGAAACAAAAAGATTATCAAAGTGTGAGGGAGGTTAAAGAATGCCTAAATACTCTACACGTCTGACCCAATTTCACAGGGTTTCACACTATCCATTAATAATTCATTAAGTGTATTTCAAAGTCTCACATCGTAGGCAGTATCTGAGTGTGGCGAGAAAGCAGAGGGGAGGAAAGGAAACGCTGCAGTATTACATAAGTGTGGTAGTTTATTATTGCATGGGATCAAAGCATATCATAGGTTTTTCTGTGTGAACATTACTTCCTCTATGACCTTCTCAGGTGCTGACACACTTCCTGCTCAACCTAAGGTGACTGTGAGGAAGCTGTCAAAAGTGAAACTGGAAAAGAAATGTAACATTGGTTATTTTGTATGACCTTGTTATTATAAATGAGTCTTGTTCTAATAATGTCAAGGCTTACTCAGCTTTTCCAAGGTTGCAAGGCACCAATACAGTCCATTTTTGTGTTTTTCAACAGCATTTTTACACATACTTTCCCAAAACTACATAAAAAGTTGAATTAGCTTAAATCTTATCTTATTTTCTAATTGACAACGGGACATATTGTAACAATTAACCATTAGCTGAGCCACATATTGTTCTTAGTTTTCATTTATTATAAATTTCGGAAACCCATTTTAATCCTATTAAAATAATCATTATCATTATTGTTTCTACTAAGTAGTAGTCATATACATAACAGTGGTAGTTTTTGGGAATATGTACATATATTTATTTTTGATAGATTTTTCCTACGTTAACAAAAAGTCATCTGGTCATCACTGAAAATGTAATCAATGTGAAAAGCCTTGCAGAGGATATTTCACTCTTTTATTATTCTTATCATCTTAAGCAAAAGTGAAATTTGGATTTGTCGTTAAAAAAAACTTGGATGTGCTTAATTATTTAGAACTACATTGGCTCAATCTTTTCATAACGTAAAATCTATACCCACAAACAATGTCATTAGTTTAGTAGTGACATAATCATTTATTTATTTTTCTAGTTACATCAAATTACTGGTTTATAAACTGAAATTGTAAGATGTTTCCTCAGAACACCTTAATCAGCTTCTATCAGTTAAATGACTACACCTGATTAAAAAAGATATAATTAAATTTATTTGAACAGAAATTGGGGAGTTTTGTTAGAGCCTTCGTGAATAGTAAATATTGTGTGTTATGTTATTTAACAATAAAAAGAATAAATGCACTGCAGTAAAAACACTGCAGACTGGTACGTTCAAGGACTCCTGGAGGTCCTTAGACCCCAGTTCTGACCGATTCCGACCCTGTTTATTAGAACGAGAGTGAAGTTGAGTGACACTGAGCTTCAGTCATATTATATTGTGTTGTAACGTGATCTTCAGACTGACGTGTAACGGCTACGGTTGTGCTTCTGAGTTGACGGTACAGTACAGCAGTATTTTCCAGGAAGCTCAGCTCTAACTGCTTAATCACTCCTGTCACTGCGGAGCTGTGCTCTCTGCCAGAAACATTTGTCATGAAACACACTACACTCCACTACACTACAATAAAAACAAGCATAAAAATAGAAACACCAAAAATTCCACTCTCACTCTTCATGGTTGTGCTTTGACAGCAGAATTTTTCAGAAGGGGGACAGGAAGACAGAAATTGTAGCGAAACAAACACGCCTTTCTTCCCCTTTTACTCACCTCTGAAAGATATTCCACAAGAAGCCTTGGTCCGGAGGCGCGTTCATGTGCATGGAGGCTCTGTATGGACTATGATACGCCATTTTAAAATAAGACGGCCTGTCAAAAAAAATTCAGCGAGTAAATGACGTTCAGACTGCGCCTCGTCCTGCCGTAGTTTCTCTCCTCTGTACCCGATGTATGCGCTGCTGTTTCAATCACACTCCAACACCCGACCTCCAGGTTACCGCCTGCTTAGGGGCGTGGCTAATCATTCACCCACCGCCATCCCGCCTTAACCGTGGTGACGTCACAGTTTCCTCGCGTGATTTGCTTAAAAATAGAAAAACGTCACGTCATGGCACGTCTGAGAGCGATAAACGTCCATTAAATAGTCGTTAAAAATGTTAAAACACCACGGTTAAGGTTAATACAAACGATAAACCATTTATGTTGATTTAAAACAGACTACTAACTACTACTACTAACTACTAAATCCCACTAAATCCCACTTGTAAAAGTGCAACAGTTAGTTTGCTCAGTTATCAAATGTAATGTAAATGTAATAAATCTAAAAAGAAAGGCTTGAAGAGGGTTATCTGAAGGAAAACTACATGTAATTCCTGACCTTTCGATACTTTTTGTTACAGAATGAGCCATTCTGATTAAATTATCCAGCCAATGTTGCTCGAATGATTAACTAACAAGTTAATTTACAAGCGGTCCTTGTGTCAGCACTTGTTACCTTAAGACAGTTCCATTGAGAGCCACATATCACAAGACAATCACATTCATAACAATGTGTGTGTTGATTTACTTAACCCTCCATTTCCATGCTTTTGATTTGGATAAATGACCAGAGCGTAAACTGTCCCTTTGTTTTGATGAACTCACTAGTACCCAAACATTAAATAAGTCTTTTGTTTGTAACAGATTAACCTTGTTTTGTTTTTTGTTATGTTTGTTAAGATAGCACTTATATACTCAACAATAACTGTATTTTTTTTTACTTTTCCTATGATATAATAGTTAATTACTTCCATGGTGCAGCAGTGGTGGCCTATTGGTTAAAGAAGCAGACTTGGGTCTCAGTTTCTAACCTACCAGCTGCCAAGTTGCCACTACCTCAGTGCTCTTGAGCATAGCATCATCCTGAACCACTTCCAATCCTTCATCAGTTTTCTTCAAACCACAATTCATGACAACAAATACAACTACAGGGTCAGGCAAAATGATCTGCCACATTTGTAGGTTTTAAAAAAGGCAAAAAAGTAAAGAAACAAAAAAGTGTTTTTATTTTTGAAAAGTACATTTAATGCTATTATTCTTATAATGCATTTTTTCTAATAATGCCATTTTGTTTTGTATCTTTTTCAGTTGCTGACATGAATTAGACTGGTGAGCATCACGCTTTCATTGTGGAAATGTTTATCAAAACAAATGATGTGGACAATAATGGATGCCATTTGACTGATTTAATTTTTAAAACCTAATGAAACAGAATAGCATTATATGTACTTTTCAACAAATAAAAACACATTTTTGTTTCTTTATTTGCCTTTTTTTAAACCTAAAAATGTGTCAGATCATTTTGCCTTGCCCTGCACAAGGAGGCTTTGATCCTCTGAAGTGAAACTTCTTGGCGATGATGTGTCATGACAAAACCTATAATGTGAACTTATTTCCCCAAAGACAATATGATATTATAACCTGACAGTAACTTCCTCTTAAGAACACACTCCAGAGAAGTAGTGAAAGAGCAGACCATGGAAAGACATTACAAAATCATAGATGTCAACTTCCTTTGAACAACAACAAAGGTGAACATCATCCATACAAAAATCATGTTATCTTTCTTGTGAACACTACAAAGCAATAATAATATTTTTTATTGTAAATTTACCTTTTTCCAGAAATTATTCAACACTTTACTGAAATATCCTTACGTGTAGACATGGCTGAGTCTGACAGGTTGGTGCACGCATGTACACATAACATTATTTTTAACAAGAACAGGATAAACGCATCCAAGTTGGAAACATTAAATAAAGAGGGTTTTTTTCTCTTCTATCATCTACTTGGCTATACTAAATAGTGGTGGCATACATTGCCTTTGTATTTGACAGGTTGATCTTAAATGGACATGATAACCTGAACTCCATAGAGAGTGCTGAAGGACCTCAGGACCCATTCTTTGGTTTTATGAACACACGCCAAAGTCTCAGTCCTTTCGAAATATATGAGGTACAGCACATACCTTTGTATACAGCTAAACATATAGTACTTCATTTAACTGTGCTTTCTGTACCATTTATGTCATATATCATATTTCCACCTTAATGCCCCACAGTCCACGCTCATGTATGAAGAGGACGGTTCACAGCACCCTCTTGTGCCCAGTCCTGAAACAACACCATCGGGTAAATTACCTAAAGACACCAAGTTAATCTGTTGGTAAATCTACTTAACACCCTCTCCCCCCTGTGATTCAAACACATTGTATTCGATTTTTCTGCTGTATCAATGCAGACTTATCATTAAGTCCAGATGCTATCACTCTGATGGAAGAACAGTTCGTCCTCTCCAATGCTGAGGTAACCCGTTTTTTCAGTTTTTAATGAAGTCACAGGGCCATCACGTGATATTTCGGCAAATAAAAGTGACTAAGCAGATTATGTTTTTTTATTACTTTGTCACAATGTTGAAACAGAAAATAAAGAAGATTTCATTATTATTCAGGGAATGTGACTTATAGTTCACACTCCGCAAAATATGAAATAAATAGAAATCAAATGAAATGAGGTGGAACAAAAGGCTGTTAAAGTAGAACGTGGGTGTAGAATTATCTCTGAGCGCCAAGAGACCATAAAAAGTGTAAGTTATAGTCACTCCCATGGCCCTGAGTTTAGGAGCCTCTTTATTAAATCAGAACGATAATGTTCCTCCTGATACTTCATAAACACCCACATGTCTTTTGACATGATGAAAAGTTAATTATATACACCACTCATCAGAAGCTTGTCTTGTACCCTTCTGGTGATGTGGAATACTAACTTTTAACTCCTGATTTGAGATATTGCCCTCTTTCTCCAACAGTGTTTTGAGGGAGATGATCTACCAGAAGTCACAGTCAGGGAGATTGACCTTCTAATGCATCAACCTGACCAGTTCTACATTGGTGTGTTCACAGTTTATTCTTTAGCTTGACATCAATATCGTAGCTTTCCCGTTTGTGTGTTTTGAGTCCAGAACATGGTTCTGACTATGTTTTTGTCGTGTACTTGTGTGATGAGCAGAGATGGAGGAACAGCAGACCAGAGACAGGAGCAGGGATGTGACAGGAGAAATGTCCTTCATTGACCAGTGAGTTGTCAAGAGCTCTGCTCTACACCTATGCTTCACTTAGCAATAATTGTAAAAAAAAAAAAATAATTCAATTATTATTATTATTAATGACCTTCTAAATCAGATATGGACAAGAGAGCAATTTCAGTTGGTGTTTGCCATTGTAAATTGTTATTTAATTTTGTATTGAAATCCAATTTGTGTCATGTAGAGAAAATATGCTTTGCTTCCATGGACAGTAAATTGCTTTCATTAAAACTGCATATTATTAATCTAAATATGCAATATACAGCACACTCAGTTACATCCAGTTAAATGAAACATGAACTTGCATAGAATGGACCATAACTGGGAATACATCAAGGCTTTTTTGCTGCTCACCAGTTTTCTAACTTGTATCTGTCTAAAAGTGTGTGTGTGTTCTGTTGTTTGCAGGTTAAATAGAATAGTTTCAGAAGCTGAGCAGGAAGGAGTGGAAGAAAGAGTGTTTTGGAAAGGAGACCACCTTTAAAAAAGGGGTTTGATTTGAATAATTTCATACATTTGTATGGGTAGAATGTACCATACAGTCTGTGCACTGGTTTAACAATTCCTTTGAAGGATTCAATGTATGCTTCACTTTAAGCTGGCATTGTTAGGCTTTACAGTATATTGTGTTTCTATTTTTTTTTTCATAAAGACTATTTTTATCAAAATGTAAAATTCAAATCTGGGCATTTTACTAACAAACCACCGTACTGGCTCTAGACAGGAGCTCCCTGAAATATATATAAAACATTTCCGTGTTATAAATGAGCAACAAACAACAAGCAACACTCACTCACTAACCCTTGCTTTGTTAACCACTGGAAAGTGGTGGCTAGAGGTTAAAAAAGCACGTTTGAATTCCACTAGTGCCATGCAACTGAGCATGGCATTGTTCCCACACGCTGCTCCTTGGGTGCTCCAGAGGACTGCTCACTGCTCAAGATTCGTTGGGTGCATAGGAAGCTGTGTCACCTTTCCAATTTACCCATTAGATAATATTTTTGATATCAACATATGATAGATTATTTTATTCAGTTTTTCTGCGGCACTGACAGGAAGTAATCAGTTTTGAGTAATGGTATTTTTAAGAGGGAAAATGCAATGCATAGGAAAAGAGAGCTGCTGTGGAACGGATTAAAGTTGTATCTAAGGGCTCCGCTGTGCAAGTAATGCCGGTGAAATTTGGTTAGAGTTGGAATCGACACACAATCTAATATTAGATGTTGCTGCTGCACAGAGTGTCAGGTCCACTGACAGGGTTGCAACATCTCTGTCTCTGTTTTCAGATTAATTCAACTCATTGATGCCCAAGTATAACTTAGTTAATTTCTGGTAATTCCAGAGTGGTAAGACACAGTAGATAAATTATCTAGATTGGACACCTACATATGTTTGGGTTCAAGTTCTGCGTATTTGACCACTCTATATAAATAAATCAGCAGAATCCACCAGTGAGAGTAAAGTAAGTAAAGAGTGTTTTTAACCCATTTTAGTGTTAACACTGACGAGACAAAATGAACTAATTTTTTAGAAGGCAATAACTACTATTATCAAGCTCAGGTATTTTTTTAGCACTTGTTTCTGTGAAAACTTTAGCTGTTGAAGTGTTTTTATTGTCATATGCATAGACTTACGAAATACTATTGTAGCTTTTGTAATAGCTTGAGTATCAGTTTTATTTGTAAAAAACCGACACGATTGTCACTTAATATTAAGATCAGATTTTGTATGTGTTTTCAACAACATATTTATAAGAAACCCCTAATTACAAGTCAGACATATTGCCTTTCTATGAAATAACATGGGACAAGATTAGTTTCAGGGAAGAGTGATAAACATGTTTTATGTTCAGCTCATCTATTAATATAAATAATAATCGTCATCATCAGGTATGTTGTAAAGTTGTTATGTAAGTTATAAAGTGATGTTATTTAGGTTACCTTGTTTTTTTCACCTGTAAATTAAATTACTTTGAAACAATGCTGTTTATGACACGTGGTTCTTTCTTTGTGTTGAGATCAGGTTAGGATTAAAAGGAAATTGTTACCTTTCTGATCGTGTAACCAGACTGAGTTGTCACAGAGCAGCAGGCCTATAAAAAAAAAAAAAAAACATATCAGTAGCCGTTGATATTACAGAACCAAAGGCCACACTGACAACAGATGTCTTTTCATTGTCCTTTCTCTTTCCCATTGTCGAGTTAATTAAACTCCAGCTCTTCCATACTTCACTGGCTCTTTAAGTCAAGGGATTAGTGATCTATTATTTTTACTGCCTCTTTCTGCTCCTTCTGTTCATTTGCACTCTAATTAACTCTGTGGCAACATCATTACTTGCTTCTCTGTATTTCTATTGAAACAATGCAAGGTTATATAATGTGTTCCTGATTCTCAGGTTTGGAGCAAAGCGGCTCTGCGTTACATTTGTGTGGACATCCGTATCAGCTTTATGCATATAGAAATAACTGACTGACTTTAACTGACTTAAGAGGTAGAGGTCTCTTTCGTCTCTTGGCAGCCCTTATATCACAATCTGCTTTGGAAAGACAGAAAAAAAAGACAGGTGTGATTGGTTGTATGGGCTGTAGGTGGATGGGGAGAAGGCTGGATAGATAGACAAGCAGATGAACAACGGCTCATCCGTCTGCTTTACAGGTTGAAGACCTACTTGGCCTAATTTAAATGACGCCTAAGGAGTCCTCCAAAGGTGTCTGGATGACAACATTTGTTGTGGCTTCACATGGAATGTGTTCTGGCCGGCATCAAGCAATAACAAGGCAGTTGAAGTCATTCGTTTTTTATCTCACGAGGCCCTTAGATTGACATCGAGAACTGTTGAAATAATAGTATAACGTTATGACCCCATAAATCGAGCTGAACTCCCGAAGAGGAACAGGATGTCTCATTAAACAGCCATATATCTGCTGGGCTGTCTGAAAGTGCAGTAAAATGACATACTGACATGTCATAATGAATTTTACTCTCATCTTGTGACATAAATGCATTTTTTAATTATTTATTAAAAGGCTATAAGAATAAAGTAGTAAATTGATTTTATTGAGAGTCAAAATACAAATTAACTTCTGATGTCAGCCACACAAACAAACACTAAATGTCTATCACCTCGGTGACATTGTAATAAACCTCACAGCTCAGCGACACATAACACACATCCTTACCAGCTGCTTATACCAGGCAGGAGCTCCAACGTTACGTCTGCGTGAAGAAGATAGTTTGCAGAGAAGGCATTGGATCATCAGACCTGGGAGGAGAACTCAGCATATCACCACTGCCATCACACTCAACATTAATACAGTAGGAAAAGGAAGAAGAAGGGGCAGAAGAAAACTGTATATTTTTTGGGAGTATAGTGTACAAAGGAAAAGGTCAAGCTGGCGGCAGATGAGGAAATGAGTTTGTTGGTGGATGAGGAGGACAGCAAAGGATCAGACAGTCCTGCAGACAGGGAGTCTCCCAGGCCAAATGTTACAATAGTCCGTGTTGAAGTGGACTGGAACGTCCCCATGTCAGTGGTGCTGCCCATTCAGATGGAGGTTGACCTCACAAACCAGGATTTCCCTTTCCTGGACACAACATTGGCTGATCTGGGCATCAAAGAGTGAGTGCCTGATTTCAACTTCTGTCTTGACCAAAAATGGTTAGATCAAGTGAAACCGGTCATGGTATGTTTCTTGAAGATGTCCCACCGCTCATTCAAGAGGTTTTTTCACCTCTTGAATGAGAAATGAGTCTTTAATAAACCTATGGTTAGTTGTCCTCTATGAAACTATTTCTGGGTTTTCATTTCTGGAACCTACATAGACAACCTATGACTTGAGTTGACTTAAAGTTTCGAGATCTTGTGGACAGGTCTGAGGTGAAAGAGAGGGTGGTGTGGGTGGACACGAAGAAGACGCAGGTGAAGAACAAAGCAGGAAGGCTGAAGGAAAAAGAGATCACAATCCTGGAGGTATGACACAACTAGGCATGGTGCTTAAAAACGTACTTATGAATAAAACTGACTAATAACTGTCTTGGTGTAGGTGAGGGTCAAAGCCCAGAAACCTGGAGACACTGAGCTGCAGGAGGTGCTGTACAGCACTGAAGCCCACACTGACCGCTCCTTTTGCCGCACTGGAATGGACATACTGCCCTGGAAACAGAGACACACAGGTTAGTGGTCAGTCTGCTGAATTTACATTTCTTTAATGGAATGAATGGATTTCTTATTTTTGTCATTATAATACATTTCCTTAATCAAATCAAAGTTTGATTTGAACCTTTGTTGGTTTGTCGATGAGCAACGACTCCAAGTTCTAATCATATTTATTATTATGAATTTCAAACCTTGTGTGTCAGCTGTCAGTCAGGCATATGGGAATATACCTTGATGAATATGATAGTTTCAGCGTGACCATGCTGCAAACTTGTAGCACAGGATCATAACAGTGCGAAATGATCAGACTGAGGGATGACATTATCCTAAACATGACAGCAATGTCCAAATAAAGCTCTGGACGTCAGCGGTAGCAGGAATCTGTGAAAGTCTCACTTGGCCTGGGATTAGATGTTTGTTTGATTTTGACACTAGGGAATCACAGGCTTAGGTGCAGCTTGATGTTGCTTTGTTAAATACTCAGTATAACATGGCCCTTTTTTGTGCCCGTTTTAGAGGACGTTTTGTCACCAATGAACATGATGATGGCATTGGATGCAGGAAATGACCAACCTGACCCTTCAAAGGAGATCTAGAAGAAGAAACTAAAGAGCCAACATTCAGTTCAGTTCAATGTAGACAGGGAATACTTTAACTGTAAACTGACAATGTAGTGTTTGTGCAAATGGCTTAGTGTGCTGATACCATTTTTTTCAGGGCAACAATTTATAAAAAGTCCTGAATAGGAAAAAAAACAGAAAACATTTTGACAAAGAAAAAAAAGACAGAAATCTAATTATACGTTGTCATTTAAGGTTGTTTAAGCAAAGATGATTTACATGACATTTCTGAACATTTTACCTTCATCCATATTGTTTTACATTTTACCTCAACACTGAAGCATTTTTTTTTTCAATTAAGAAAGAGAATCAAATACCCAGAAGTGAAAACTTTTTATCACATGGTTATAGATAAGATTACAATAATTACATTATATTATTGTTATGGGTGTGGTTCATAGACCTCAAACAGCACCTTATTTACCAGAATGTTTGCTTTTGATTTACTTTGTCAGAAAATAAAGGAATTGTAACTGCTTTCTGAAGATCAAATTTATTACCTCATATGTCATAGCAAAACCAGAGCTCTGTCAAAATATTAGTAAAGAGGGAATTGAGCCAGTGTGTAGGAATAAAGGGGAAACAAAAGAGTACAATGCTAACGACAAAGGCTGGGGGGAATTATACGGCCAAATATGACAACACTTCATAATGACCTGCAAATACAGGAATAAATAACTGCAAAATGTAATAATACTATAGTAGTGCTGTGCTGATAAGAGTTTTTAGCAGGGGTGGGAATGACTAAGCATGAGAGTGTAAACATTGATGTGTCTTGATATATCTGTATTAAATGTGGAAAGATCAGCTGATTCTTGTCAAATATTCAACGCAGGTTCAAGCATAACAAATCCAATTCCTCACTTAACTTACAATCTTTAGTGGAATCAGCACAAGGGAGTGAATGTAAAAAAATAGTGGTGCATGGCAGAATTACCTCCTTTAAGAATTAAAGAGTATTTCCCACCCCTACCTATTTTTAAGGGCAACATTACTGATAACAGTCCCATTTTTCATCCAAAAAAAATGAAGTGTCTGCATTTTGGCTATGAGGCAGACATGGCTGTGCTGAGTTTGGCCTGCTCCTCTCTACTAAGCGACATCACGGATGCCTGGAAATCCGCTGCGTGGTTCTGAGCGAACTCTTTCATCAGCATGATTGTGGTCCTTTGCGTTTCTGTGGAGGAGAAAGCAAATCAATTTTTTTTATTTAATTTTGGAACTTAACTGCTTCACAAGCTCTTTAGTTTAAAGACTACTTTAATTTTCTACCTTCATCAACATCTTTGTGGCCTAGGACATGTGTGGAGGCAGCAACGATGGGCTTCATGAGTTTCACAATCTGACAATAAAAAAAACAGAACATCAATATTACATCATTCCATTCACTGCTGGATGAGCACTTAATATTTAATCTTAATTGTTCTTTTTGCATTGTTTCCCTTTTGTTATAGGTCCAATCCAAACACATTAGACTGTTTGGTCTAGTCCAGTCTAGTCAAGCATGGGTCAACTTTTCAACTGCTGCCACAAGTTGGTTGTTAAATTCGACCTCTATAGGGAAAGGTATGAGCCACATCCAGTCCCCAGGTTTGCCCTTGCCTGGTCTATATGATTCACCACCATGTCCTGTCTCTCTACTGTTCATCTTAATAGACTGTTCATCTGTTTGCATTAATTTCCCAAAGGATACTCCTGAGGGATTGATAAAATCCTATCTATCTGACATGGTGTCCATCTCTATACCGTACCAAAGCAGGACTGTGTGTGTAGAGTCTGGCCAGGCAGTTGAACACTGTTTTGTTTTCCTCCATGTCTTCTTTCAGGGGAAGTCGAGCTACAAGAGCAGGGACCACCTGCGTCACAGAGTAAAGGGTCAACCTTTGGGCTTGAAATATTGTCACTGTACGACAATTCAGAAAGGGTTTAGAAACACAACCTTTAAACATGAACTAACCTGCTCCAGTGGAACAGCATCTATGTTACCCACAATCATCCTGCAGAGGGCACCGCAAAGGTTGTCAATCACAGACAGGTCCGTCTCTTTTGCCAGCAGGTTAGAAAACACAGACAGCATCATAGGATAATCTCTGGGAAATGATTGGTTACGGAAAACATTTCGATGCAACAAATTCTAACAATTTTTTTAGTGTGCTTCGATGCATTAAAAGAGGATCATGGATTGAGCAGGATACGATACGACGATAGATCCAGCTGCCTCGGCCAGGCAGCCCAGTCCAAACACACTGTTGTTGCGAACCTCAGCGTCTCTGTCCTTCACTCCAGCAACCAGAACAGGAAGTAAACGATTGGACAATCGCCCGGCCAGTCCTCTTCCGCCAGGCATGCTCACCAGAGCTTGAAGGACTTCTCCAATTGTTCCCAAAGAGAAGGAGCGTTCCGCTTCTGTGCATGATGTTTTCTTATTAAATAGTAAAAGAAAAATAAAAGAATTTTAATCTGGCAAAAAAGACTAAATCTTACCCTGCTCTGCATTTCGGAGTCAATATTTTTTTTTGTTTACAAGAGACTTACAGCTTTGCTCATGATGAGAGGCAACAGGTCATTGAGGAAAGGAGCAAAGATATCTGCAGGTACAGAGGCGGCCAACAGGGGGATTCCTTCACCTGCATACTCCTGGAGCATAGCGTCATACTCGGCCTGGGACAAGCCAGAATTACAAGGAATTAGGAGAAAAAGTATATTACAAAAACATAATGACACTCAAGTGAATGTCTGTAGCATGGTAGCATCATCAATCACATACAGATCTGAATCATTAGCATATGACTTAATACATTTTGCATCAAGTTACTGAAATTTTAAATTGGATTTACTAACCTGTTGTTCTTCATCATCAGCATCATCACCACCATCCTGACAAACCATCTGAACAGAGAGGAGAAAATTAGTAAAATAATAGAGGAGAAAATTGGAGGACAGCTCACAAGGTGAGCATTGTTTACACCTTATCTTAAATCTGTGCTTCACCTTTTTCTTGAGAAGGTCTCGGATGACGTGGCAGACTTCTTTGAGGCGGGAAGGATTTTTAAAAACTTCCCCCTTGCAAGACTTGATGATGTTGTTCATAGATTCCACAATGGCCATGGCCACCTCACGCTCTGGCTCTGTTCGCACCGTTTCCAACAGAATCGGCATCACCAGGTCCAGCAACTTCATCAGAGCTGAATGAGGGCAAGAAGGATATCATCCACAATGTAGTACCTTCACATCCTCTAGGTTTGCTAGTTAGCCAAGATTTTGTTACACATTTTTCAGATATTGAAAAGACATAGTTTACCATGGTGGTTTGACTCAGTCTGATTCTCCTTCCACACTTTGTGCTGAGCACGACAAAACTGACCCATGGCACTGAAAGCTGCCCGGCGAACATCTTCATGAGGATACTAGGAAACAGTACAAATCAAGTCAAAAGATAATGGATAAATTGAAAAAAACAAAACACAAAACTACATGACAATGGTATGGTAATGTGATATGGACAGATTATGTAACTGGAAGGTAAATCTGTACAACACTTTTAACAATTACCAAAATTGGAAATTAAATTAGGAGTTACATTAAGGACAAAAAACATTGCTATGGTCACAGATAATTATTAAGAAACAGAAACAGACACCAAATCACACCAATCAACTCACATCTCTCATCTCATAAACTTCTTGGAAACTGGACTCCAGAAATTCTTGAAAGGCAATGCTGTCGATAGAAACCAAACAAAAGAGATTACATTAATAAAATGCTCTGGGAAGTGAAAGAGCAGCCAATGCTGAGCTAAGCTCATTTTAGCCATAGGAGTAAGCAGCAGTGACATTTTTATGTGGTAAAAACTAGGGGTACCCTGTGTTAAAGGCAATTTCTCCCAGTGCATCACAAGCGTCTTCCTTCTCATCAATGTAGGCATTCTCAACACTAAACCTGAGAAAAGATAGATATTAGAGTCAAATGTAAAGCAGACCTTTGGAAAAAATACAATACTACAATAAATATGTAAATAAATGTTTCAGATTATTACCCTGTGATGTCCTCAACATCTGCCTTGGGTTCATCATCTATAAAATCATCTATATCCTTATCTTCTGTTTCTTCATTCTCTTCCTCATCATCCAACAGCACAAAGGTTTTGTCCTCTTCAAGATGCGGCTGAACAAGGTCAAAAATCCGGTAAACACACTAAGTAAAACACACCTTCATATTTCACGATAAATCTGCGGGCATGGAGTTTTGGTTTCCTACCGTGATGCCCTCGTTAGATTTTAGGGCGTGCAGCATGACTGTTGTTATAGCAGTAAGGTGAGGCGTCAAGCACTCAGGGCTGACTGTGGAGATGGCCGAATAAAGACAGTACCTGTGGTAGGTATGAAGAATAGGGGAATGTAGTAATTTAGAACTGAAAGTCTGAGAAAATATAAATAATCCTATTGTTACTGTTACATTAAACCAGAAGAACGCAGTGGCCAAAAATAAGCATGCAATACTATTTGTCAAACACTGCTACATACGTGCACCGTCGCAAATCTGGATCATCGATAGTGTCTGTGAGGTTGAGTCCCAGTTGAACACACTCTGCAGCGAGAGGACTGAAGACATCTTTCCCAATGGTACGGGCCAGAACAGAGAGAGTGTCTGTAAACAAGAAAACATAGGTTGGTAATGTCATGATCTGAATAATTCAAAAGAACATCTGTTTGTTACATACCTAGTGACTGAGTTTGCAGTGACCTAATTTCTTCTGCAGTTGTAGTCAGGAAACCTTTCAGACTCTCTATGATTGGAGGGAAATAAGGAACCAGAAGCTCTTTGGCAGCATTTGCTGGGAAGAAAAGGAAATTTTGCTCCATCAATATGCTTTACATGCTCGAGGAATAAAAATATTCTGACCCCTGTGAAAAGTCCTATCACTAACTGTCCATTTACACAGTTCTCTTTGACATCTTACCAATGGCACCAATGGCAGACACAGCAAGCTCCCTGATCTTGAGGTTTTCAGTGTTGTTCAGGGCAGAAAACATGGTTTCCATCAGAGTGGGCAGGTAGGGTTCGATATCTGAGCCTATTAAGAAAAAGAAAATTCTGTTTAGATTTTCGATCATTGGGCCAAGAACTTTCCTCTTTCACTTCAAAAATATTGCCCAGGACATTCCTCATAAATGAGTAATTCATGAATAAATAAATTATACATAAATAGTCATTTGAGTCCTTTGTGAAGATTAGTCTTCCGCACCTAGGTTCTCCATGAAGTTCTCCAGGGCATAGAAGGCCTTGGTAATGTGACCGACTTTGGCATCATTTAAGGATGAAAGGTATCCCAACAGTAGAGGCATCAACTGTGAACAGTACTTGCTCACTTCAGGCTGAAACAAAAAAAATAATATTTTATAACCACAAAGTAAGAAAGAATGTGCATTTATGAAACTAAATGAAGAAAAACAAATTTAACTTTAGGATGAGCAGATTAAATATGATCCCATTTGTCAACACACATCTATTTGTATAGTGTGGTGGAGTTCCAATTAATCTAGCCTGTTTGGTATGTATCCCAGTGTTTCTTCTGTGCTACCTGTAAGTGTTCCGAGAACTGTCCGAGGGCAAAAAGGCCGGCGCAGCGCACCACCTGATTACTGTCAGACAGACTCTGGCAAACTGCCTGCAGCATCGGTGACAACATCCTGAGACACATACAGAGCCACACGTTACATACACATCACACCTGTCATTGTCAAAAAAAAAAAAGGGTTGCACCAATGACAGCTATACACACTTGGTACGTATGTGGTCAGCACATCCCTCTGCCAGTACAGCAAGACACAAGAGGCCACCCTTCCGCTGATATGGGTTTTCACTGGCAAGACAGGCTTGAGTGAGGGGCATCTGCTCAAACGAATATAGAATGTCACAAATCAGTCATTAATCAGTTTTTTCTTTAAAAAGTGCTTATTTAAATGAAAACTTGTACAGGTGAATACTTTTTTAATGACTCTCTGTTTTTGTGCTTTCAAGTAAATTCTTACCAGTTGTTGGAATAGTTTCTCTGGGGGCATGTGGAGAGCCATAGTGTCAATAACCTAAATGTTTGAGAAAGATTTTTCTAATTACTTACGATTCACAAAGTAACTCAACAACATCGCTACTACTAAATGTCCTTTTTGTACCTGTGCTGCACATTGTTTGGGATTGTCACTGTCTGGATCTTCCCCATCAGCATCTTCATCATCCTCTGGGTCCTGCTCACCAGGTGGTGGAGCAGCTGTCAGGATGGGGAAAATGCCTTGAAGGATTGGATTCAGCAACTTCTCCTTTAGCAATGCCTGCACAGCAGAAGAGTCCAAAGTTGAACACTCAATCTTCTACCTCCAATCTGATTGGCTCTTTATAAAGAGCTCTGACATAAGACATTCAAGTGGTTGAAATTACAACATAGTGACATTACCTTACTCTTTAACTTGACTAAGAAAGTGATACAGGAGAGGGCTTTCACTCGCAAAGAGTCGCAGTGTGTAGTTTCGATGGCCACCTGACCCGGAAGACACCAATGTTAAAGATGTAAACATTATGAATTTATCAGTGTTAAAACCAAGAGGGAAGACATTTAGTTCTTACCTCTAAACAAAAGCGCACAATCTCGGCCACATGGGGGACGATGATTGACACCTCACACTCGATGAGCTCGTTCAACACCTCCATTGCCTCACTGGCTTTGTCCTAAATCAATACAAAACAAATCAATGGAACCAAACCACAACATATTTAGGACCTTAATTGCACTGATACCGTGTCTGAAGTCAGATACCACACTGGGTACACTGAAATAAGTTTTATATTCAAAGAACAAAATATATTTTTAGTAAAGAAAGGCATGCAACCTGTAGATGCCCTGTAAAACACTTAACTAGAGATGTCCGATATACTGGTCCACAAATATCGGGCCGATATGAGCATAATTTTTAGTATCGGATTATATCATTTTTTCCACCGGCAAATATGCTGGGCTTCCACTGGACTTCCGCATGAGGAACTGAGTCAGCAGTACTGACACTCTGACCGGCACTCTCTCTCAAAGGATCGGAGTAAAATACAGTAAAGAACAGACGAGAGCAAAAGAAAAACGAAAATTCACGGAGTTTGTCGTCTTGGAGAACCAGACGTTCTCTCCTGTTCAAGACGCTATTTTTACTAAATGTGTAATTGTATTTAAAATAAGTCAATCTCAGACATTTGCCAGTGAAACACCGTTTGGTGTTGTCTCTCACGTCATCAATGAAAAGAGTCATTTACATTGTGACGATGCTGAAATGTTTTTTTCTCTCATTAAAGAGGTCTTTTTACTCTTATACTGCAGCTGTTTCTATCTGTGCCCATTTATATTGACTGTTGTGGTGAGGCTGAATGAGCCTGGTTTATAATGTTAATGTTTTGGAAAGTTCTTCTGTCCAACACTAGACATTTCTTGTTTACATTAAACGCTGCACAAAGAATCATAGGACTGTTTCAGACAAAATCGTAAAAAATAAATGTCATTTTTCCATAACTTATATTGAAGTAGTGTGTTAATGTTGTACACAGTTATTTATAGAATGCATTTATTTGTTTATAGTGCCAGATCATAACAACTGTTATCTCAAGGCACTTTACAATTGGTATCGGTTCGGTAATTAAGTATTTGGGTAATACTGGTTTATATCGGTATTGGTAGATGTCATATCGGACATCCCTACACTTAACTATACACAAGCTATGATACACTTAACACTGAGCAATACACCTGGCACATGCTCTGCTGCGATGACAGCCAGTTAGACCTGCCACAGGCACAATGTATACCACATGTCTATGTCTCCTGTGACAAGGTGTGATGGAGGTAAAAACGTATTTCCCCTTAGAGTCAATAAAGGCTATATATCTATCTATCTATCTATCGGCCACAACAACATGTATCCTGAACTGCTGACCCACCGACATACATGTCAATGTACGCCTGAAGGACAGCAAATACATCTACAATCCCAATCTAATCAGGTATCCTTTCATGCATACAGTATAGCTCATTTCTAGGCACTTTCACAATTACGAAGAATCAACGCTGATTTTAATTACCTGATCTGCCTGGATGAGATGTTTCAGTGCAGTGATCAGACTTGGGAGGATTGCGCGCATTGGATTCTAAGGGGCAGCGACATACATCTTATTTACATAAGCTCTAATCCTTTTTTTAACAGCATTGTGGATGTTGACAAATGACAAAAAAGAAAACCACACCATCTCTTCTGTGCCAGAGTATGCTGTGATGGTCGTGATGGTGAGGATGCAGTAGTAGAGTGCCGTCGGGTTGTTCAGATCATGCAGTACAGTGCTGAACAGCTGCAGCAGCTGGCAGTAGTGAGGCTTGAAAGGCTCCGGGTTGGAATCTATCACCTTGTTCAGCAGGAGGAGGCCGACCTGTCAGGACAGTGACAAAGATGCTGTAACACTATATCACAGGTGTCTGGTTGCTTTGTATTATTCCCATACTTGGGATGCTGTTCTCTGGTTGTTTACCAGACATTGTGCATTGATGTTGTATTAAAGATTGTTTTGATTGTGTGTTTGTGACAGGTGCCTTTTTGGCTGCAGTACTACTGATGAACAGCAGGGGTGGGCTTACAAACTCTGACATTGATTGAATGACAGCAGACCACCAGAGGAACAGTTGGAGTTTGGTCTTGTACCTGTCTCTCCTGGGGATTTGTGCTCTTGGTTGCATCATTGAGGAACTGCAGCAGAGCAGGCCATCGCTCTGGTGTCTCATGTTTGACCAAAATAGCACAAAGCTGGGAGAGCGAGTGCTGCACTGTATGTCTGTCCAATAAAAGATTTGAAAAAGGTGAAAATTATTTTTTATTTATTGAATGTAATGAGTTGTAATATAATTTACAAGCATAACATAAACAGAGGAAATTCTTTGGCAATGCTTGCAATAATTTCAATAACAGGTTTTCATTCAAGTATGCGATTTCTGATTTAATGTTCTTGCAACTCTGACTAAATTAAATTTGACACATGACAACAACAAAAAGCTGTCTTAGAACCTTCGCAAATAACATTTAGACATTTTATTTTTTATAGCAGAGAATAAAACAAAAAACATGAAGGAAAAAAAAACTTGTTGTATAAGAAGAACAACTTACTCTGTTTCCTGCACAAAGGCCTGTAACACCACTGCTTTGAGGCTGGAAGGGCAAACAGGCAACAAAATGACCAAATTATTTTGAAACTGACTTAATCAGACATATAATAAATAATGTGTGTTACGTGTGCTTGTGACAAACCTTTCTCTATCATTAGACATGATCTTGCTCCACTGTTTCTTCACTCTCATCCTCAGTATGACTGCAGCTGACTGACGTATCTAAGAAATTAATTAAGAAATACAATCAGTCTATGGTTTTAATGCAAAAACATTATACGTAAGTTGTTTTTTTTTCATTATTATTTTCAGTTACCTGTGGATTTTGGGAGCCAGTCATGACAGCACAAAGGGCTGGAATAATAGCTGGTTGTTTGAAAGCCTGCTTTAGCTGCTCTGTGGCCTACAAAGGGGGCAGGGAAACGTACACAATTAGGACAAAGCAAAGACATGATCATGAAAAACCTGAACTATACCCAGGTCAGTCAGTTTTACTTTTCTTATTCTTATTCATTTGGTTTGAATGAATAATATTCATCAAATAATACACACATCCTACAATCGAAGTTAATACATGTGTAAAGGGACGCAGTATTGGTGTATTAGTCACGCATACTTTCACTGTATGACTACATATTTGGCGTGTTTAAATGTGACTTCAAATAGAGCCAAGTATCCTAGAAGAAGCAGCTGGCACTCGGATATTTAAATGTATGGAATCTGCACCCGTCTGAAAAAAAAATCATGGATTAAGCAGCAGCTGACTGACTCTATTTCCAATATTATGAAACAGTGACAATTATTACAAAAATGGGGAAATATGTAACATATATATGAAGAATATAATCAAATCACATTGAAATTAACAACCTATTCAAATTATATATGCCTATAAAGTTGAAGTAATACCTAAATCTCGCCTAACAGTCATTGTCACGAAATAAGTATTAGTCCCATTTACTGTGTGTGTAAATAAAAGTGCTAAAAAAAACTTTCTATTTAAGTAATTTGTTTTTATACCTCTAATAAAAATGACAAAATGAACACTCAATGTCTTGCCACACTTTTTAGACTAAACTGAAACTCGGTAGTTAGTTAAAGGCAAGAGAGTATGTTCCAGTTAAACTCTTAGCAGCGTTTTTGGTGGTTTCTCAAAACATTAATGTAGTGTCCCACCTGCTGGATGACAGCATTGTCGGGCTCTGTCAGCTGCAGCAGAAATCGCTCCAGTTCTTCTGTCATGTCGCTGTTTCAGATTATCTTCTTTCGAAAGGACGATAATAATATTCTCTCTGAATTCGGACTCAAAGGAACACAACGGAGAGCCTACACTAGCTAGATTGTGTGTATGGACATGGAAACAGCAGCTCCGTGGGCAAGGCGAAGCGGAAGATACCGCGTTAGAAGGAAAATAGCAGACTTATATGAAATTTATGTCAGAGTTTTGTGAAGTTATCGAGCAGGGGAGAGAGTGCGTAGACAGAAGCTCGAGGTTGCTGCTGCCGCTTCAGCTGTCAGCACGAGGGAACGAGCCTTGGCCCGGCACAGAGAAACGTGTGAGAGACGTTAAAGGGACCGGCACCTCTATCTCCGTTAGTGTGTTGGAAACGGACAGCGACCTCAATAGGACAGGAGGCCACTGTGCAGTATTTTTTGACACTTTAAATTTAGGATGTTACTGTTATGTGGTAAATCGGTCGTTCACTCTCTATCACTCCTCATCATAACAATGATCACCTTCTCTTACGTCTTTAGATTAAAAAATGACGAGTAGTATCCTTTTGTTTTAGGATCAAAGTCAAACACTCAAAGGGATGAAGTAATAGGAGGAGGATTTAAGAATTTCCTTTATTGTGGTTGTGAAATTGTGAAATGTTCAATTATTTCTTGTGCTGATAGTAGTAAAAGAATACTGTAACTTTTTGGTAAAATATAAATATAAATATAAATATAAATATAAATATAAATATAAATATAAATATAAATATAAATATAAATATAAATATAAATATAAATATAAATATAAAATGAACCATGAACAAGACCTATAGAAATATAGACATATATAACATTTATTGTCTGATACATTTTTAATACATTAAAAGTGTCCAACATTAGGACACTTGTTAATATACAACCTAATAAAGAAATTTCTTTTTTTTGTGAAAAAAAAATGAATTTCTGTTAGTTTCAGTTAAATCAGGCAGTCAAGATGCAAACATTTTGCTTCATACTGTGTCCCCTTCAACTGCAATAGGAAAACCAAACAACCTCACATTACCTTTCAACAAAACCATTGAAGCAGATGATGGCGCTTGTGTTTATTCTAGGTGACACTAGATACATCACCCTCATCCTCATGATGGAAAGACTAGTCATGTGGCTCATTGATTTCCAAGTAATGGGATATTTTATATCCTTCTAAGTTGCCTGCTTGCAGGGATAAATTCTTTACTGTGATGCGCTCACAAGGGAAACAGTGTTGTGTAGTGAACAGGATCATAATCACTTGGCAAACATAAATCAGCAATGCATTGTCTTGTGCTGTAATTATAAAATAAACACAAGAGAAATCGTTCTACTGCACCATTCTAGCTGAACCGGCTGAGATTAAACCAAAGAGAAATTTCAGCATATTGTTAGTGTACAACCAAACTTAAGATTGGAGAGAGTGATGGCTTGGTTTTGTTTGTATGAGACTGCATCTAAATATGGTCCACTGTGTCCTGTTGCCCTTTTAAACCAACTTGACAACATTTCCAATTCATATTATTTTATTAGTTGACACTACTAATAGACAGGAGAGAGCTGGAGGTGGCACAGTTAAAAATGCTGAGATTCTCTTTGGGAGTGACAAGGAGGGACAGGATCAGGATTGAGGTCATTACCGGGACAACACACACAGGGAGGTTTGGAGAAAAAGCTAGAGAAGCCAGATTTGGACATGTTCATAGGAGGGACAGTGGTTATATTGGTGAAGGAGTGAACCCACATATGGAGCTACCAGGTAGGTTGGTATAGAAAAGGCTAACGGATTTTTACGATTTATGCTTAATGTTAACATGTTATTTCCTTGGTTCCTCTCCTTCCGCCCATCAAATTTTACACACATGCAGCACAGACCAACAAACAAAACACAAAAAAAACACAGATGTGTAGTGTTGTGAGTAGAACATGCACGGTGCTTGATCTATTACATTTGCAAGTCCTTTTTGTAAAGTTGAATGAGAGGAGGCCTGCCTCCACCTTTAACTGCATTCTTGAGTGTGTTGTTGTAATCATAACACATTTGGCAATGAAAGGGTTGGGATTGTTGGGTCTAATGGGGACATTAGCATTTTCACTCATCCCTGGCAGGTTTGTGTGATCCTCTATGGACGAAAGACAAAAAGGTGTGACGTGGTGATGGGTGTGTGAACAGGTGTGAAGTGCAGATGTGAACTGTTGTGAGGCTTGATTTTTATAACACAAGGTAAAGTATTTTGTATCCAAATGCTGTGCACACCAAAATGATGTTCTGAAAAAATAATAGTGTTATTTTTCACAGTGTAAAAAGTGCTGATTATTTACACTGATAACATACATAATATTTCATTAAAAATGGTTCTCAGTCATCCAGGTCATTTAAACCAAAATACTTACATTTTACGGTAACTACACCTAGTAGGTTTACTGACACTTCAGCTCTCATCCAAGTGTCTTCTTCAGTTGATAAATTGTGAGGTGAAACATCTTCAAGATACTACAATACCCAATTCCCCTCAAACTAACAAATTCTGGACAATATAATTTGAATTTTCACTTCATTTATGTCAGTCAAATATAATTATTGTTTAGGACTTGAACTAGATTCAAACACTATTTTCTATTGAGCAAAGGGTAAAAAAAATGATCATTTTAACTTTGTAGGTGATTGTTTTCTTTTATTTTCACATCCAGTAAGCAGGTAAATAAGTCAGTTAAAGGTGTTTTGTGAAGCACAAGGACATCTTTGTTTTCAACCTGTTCTATGATGGGCCACTTATCATGTCAATAAGGAGGTTGGTTCTCACCCTTAGTCGTATTACCTCTACTTGCTCAACGTGACTCAACATTGTTTTTAACTAAACTTTTAGATTCACTGTATTTAAAATAAAATTCAAATTTCTGCTTCAAACATTACATGTACTTGAATTAGAATGCATATACAGGTATTTGTACACCAGTTATCTTCTTCAAGTAATCAATTCATATAATGTTTATTTTAATAAGAACTTAAAAAATAAAACACACACATATAATGGAGTACTCTTTGAAAGTCAGGTAAGTTGTTTTGACATAAAACAAAATCAAACAATTTTAGGATAATATTTATGGACTAAAGTTTAAAATAAAAATAAAAAACAACAAACAATTTCTGAACTTCTCATGTGCTTAGTAAGAAAGTCCAATGGGATTAGTTGTGGTTTCCTCAGTTGACGAATGTAATGTCTTTCAACTCCAAGAAGAAGTCCAGTTTTCCTACAACTAAACGCTAAAGAAAACATAGAAGATCATCTCAGAAGATCATCTAAAAGCCCCAAGAACATGTGCATGCATGAATGGCATGTTTCAAAAACAGCTACATTTCCTTTAAAAAGACAAAATTATTAAATCATTTAAATAAATCAAATATCAAACTAAGAAATGAAATGACAACATGATGAATGGTGTTAGAACTGCATGAACATCTATGCCCATTGATAAACATTTAAATGTAAACAATTTACTATTGGACAAGCTCGGGTTTAAATATTAGAAACCTTAATGGACAACAAATGTTCAGTCTGTGATGATTGGTTGAACCCACCTTGTTGCCCACACCCACGTCAGTCTCTATAAACAGGCTGGACTGGAACCCATCTCCTCAGTACCTGAGGGGCCGTTTGATGGGTGGATGGTCATGTGACTTCCCCGCCTTAATTTGATTGAGATAAAGTAGGGCGACGTTTCGAACCGGGTTTGTTTTGCAAGACATTCAACTTTTTTTTAAAGCATCGTTTACTAGACCAACATGACGGACTGGAAGCCACAGATAACCTACAGCTACAGCCCGTCGTACCATGCCTACGCATACGGTCTGATGTACCAGCCGGGGCCTGATCAGAATCATGGGAACCAGCTGGGCTGCTGGAGTGAGGCCGCGGTCACGGACATGAGTGGCTACAACCCTGGGGTCACGCAGGCCTACTACGCCACCGCCGCCAGGAGCCGAGAGGAGTCTCCGCCAGGTAGCCCGGAGCAGCTGGCCGCCAGCGGGCACCACCAGTACCAGGGCTCTGGGGTGATTTATTTAGCAGACACGCAGGCGAGTCGTGTTGTTCTCCCCGTGCCACACCGAACTGCAGCCTACGACGCACAGGACGACGAGGTCTGCCGGGCCCGCAGTGATTCCACTAGTGATTCGGAGTCGCACACCTCACCAGGTATGACCTGCAGTCTACCGAGTCAGGTGGAGAGGCTCTACAATTGATGCTTTCACAGACATTACACAAGAAACATTTATTTTATACATTTTTATTTCTCTATTAATTATGGAGCGTCAATGGACTGGGAGCATTGTTTGGTTTCTTTGTTGTGAACTGTATTCCTCACCCTGCACGGACTTGTACTTCATAGATTCATGGAGCAGCAGCTGCAGCAGAGATGGTAATGTGCCCCAGAGCCAACCCATCATTTGGGTGAAAAGAGACTGTGAGGAGTATGGAAACAAAAGCCCTGTCACTGAAGGAGATGTTCCAAACATGCTCCCCAAGGATACTGTGAACTTGGAAGTCTGTGGGAGCCCGGACCATGTCGCCACTCCACTACAACATGCACCTGTAGCTGCCCCCAATAAGACAAGCACTACAACTACCGCCCCCAAAGCAAAGGTCCGAGCAGCTTTCTCAGAGAGCCAGATGTATGCCCTTGTCCAGCGCTTCAGTGTCCAGCGGTACCTCACTCCAGCAGAGATGAAGAATCTGGCAGAAATGACAGGACTGACCTACAAACAGGTTTGTAGCTGAGATGTGTATTTCCGTATTATGACATATCATTCAAACCAAGTTGTGTTATGATCATTCTAGAAACCCATCTTTTCTTTCTTTTCTTTTTTTAGGTGAAGACTTGGTTTCAGAATAGGAGAATGAAACTGAGGAGACACCAGAAGGATAACAGCTGGGTGTCAGAGCGCTACACCCTGAACAAAGACAGTCCAATCCATGGAAACATGTACTCCAACATCCCTTCTCATGTGCCACCTGTAAGTTTAGTAAGAAATACTGTATGTGACTATCCCAAAAGGGTAACTGGACACAGATGTTTTTTGTAAAACTCTTCAAGAAATCTATGTCCAGTTGCCCACAAACGAACAACCTACCTACTGATTTTTATTTTTTGAATGATGGGCATGGTGTGCTCGTACCTACTTAACCTGTCAACCAATTGGAAATTTAAGATAAATATTGCATGACAGAATTGCCAGTCACGTTGCTTCTCTACTTTCAAATTCTTTTAAAACGGTCAATGTCTAAAGAACATGTCCTTTGTCCTTCCAGTATCGTGGAGAGCCTCAGGTCCAATACAAAGAGCACTACAACCAGCACATGATGGAGCAGGCTTTCAAGAAGGCAGCTCCACAAAACCTGGCCTTCTACCTGACCATGGGCAACTCTGCAGGGTCTCCTGGATATCGATCTTGGCCTGCTGCAGGTGCCGCCTCTTCCCAGGCACCAGTGCACAACAGACCACAGACAAACAGCTGGGCCTTTACTCCTGGCGTGGGTCATTACGACTACAACCCCAGTGTATTCCACTCGGCTGCGACGCACAACACTGGGCACGACACAAGTTTTGAAAACAAAGAGGAGGAGCTAGTAAGCACCTAAAACCACAGCAGTTAATCACCTAGCTTTTACTAAGTGTTGTGTTGTGTTCAAGCTGTTCTGTAAATGTTGCCCTTTTCCTTTTGATACCAATGGGGAGGATTACCAAACGTGTGTACATATGCGTTGTTCATATGCTAACACTTTTATGAAGTTTTATTTTTATATGCAACTATTTAATGTTTGTTGGTGTGTTCTGTGTGCAAAGCAATACTAGATGGTTCCACATTTTTTATTCAATTCTGGTATTTTTTTTTTCATCTTTTTTGAAGACACTGTATAATGACACAATGTGCACACACTTCAACATGTTTTTGCTCTAAATACAATGAGTTCACTTTTTCAATTTCTTCGTCATGTCGAGTCATCTTTGTTGTCGAAATAGCAGTAGGGTGCATGTGATTTGTAGATGTAGAAGTCACGGAAGCACATTTTAGGTGCAAACCTGAAATATTTCTTTTCTAGTGTATTACAAAAGGTCAGTTAAGAGTAGAAAAAAAGTTAAAATGTTGCAGTTGCTGGGCGAAAGTAAAACCACAGACAAGTGTTTTAGAGAATTTTAAGATTTATAAAAAGCACTTCATCGAAAACATATTTACAGTACAGCTAAACCAAAATAAAGTAACTACATTGCTCCCCTCACCAATTCTGCAGCAGCCATAATACAGCTGTATTTTTACTCACTCTAACCCATATACAAATTGAAGCAGTCAAGCTATGACACTAAGGCTGACAATTTTGTTCAGTTAAGTGAGTAGGAAAGGGTTTGTGATATACATTGTCCATTTTTGTGAATCCTGCCAAGGAGGGAAGAACAGTTAACAGCAAAATCACAGCAGCATATTTTGCTGAGACTTCAGTACCCTCTGTAAACTTACGAATCACAGATACCAAAACAGAATGAAACCTAGTTCCTCAACCAGACTGAAAGCTGTTGAAGGACGTCATGTTATTGGTAACACTGAAGTGTACTACAGTGGAGTAACATTTATCAAGTCCTTGGAAACCATAATACCACGGCTGGTGATGTTACTGCATGGCAAAATTATTTTATCAACCAAATATTGAGCACTGGCCTGCAGCAAAGCAATGCCCTGATATTCATTATTCCCTTTATTCATGAAATAAAACAAAAATGTTTCAAAGCATTTAAATTATTTGTTTCCTAATAATCAAAATAAAGAAGCCCATTAACCCTGTAACAAGCCTCTGTGTCTGTGTGATTGAGAGAACAGGAGAGGACAAAGACATGTCTCAATAGGAAACGTGTGCAAAGTTGTGTTGTGGTCCTCATCAAAAGTCAGTCCATTTTGAGGCTTTGGTAGATGTATCGAATAAATGCCAATGATGCCCAGAAAGACACGCTGCCCAGCATTAGTGAGAAGACTAGAGCCGTCAGTAAAGAGTAGCCGAAGAACTCTGCACTTTGTACCAGGCCGCTCATCGACGACCGGTTTCGGTAGTAAAAGACAGAGTAGACAAAGATAAAGAGGCCGGTTGAGCCTGTGCTCAGTATGCTCCTCCACCACCAACGGTAATCTTCGCCTGACAGCAGGAAGTAAGTAAGAGCCACAGAGATGCAAGCACCCACGGAGAGGAGGATGGCGAAGACGCACAGCAGGATGCCATAGAGAGTGTAGTGCTCTCTACCCCAGACAGTGGCAAAAATGTAGTACAACTCCACGGAGATGGCACTGAGCAGAAGACAGAAGAAACATTATATATATATGTCCTCTATATCCACATTTTACAATATATAAACAATATGTACTACCTGGTGTTAGACCTACCTGAATGGCAGGAATCCACCAATGGCCATGTGCACGGCCGTGTGCTTGTACCACGGCTGTGGAGGAATTTGTCGGGCAATGTTGCGAGTCCGGCATGGTGCCTGAAAGTGTCCTGCTCGGTTCTTTCCCACAATGCCTCCAATGACCGTGAGTGGGAAACCCACAAGGACCCAGGTGCCCAGTAGGAGAAGCACCGTGGTGGCGGGCAGTGCCTGAGTGGAGCCGCTGAACCAGTGGACGGAGTTCACCACACTCCAAGTTAGAAAGAGCGGTGCTGGTAAACAGGGTAAACAGGGTAAACAAAAGATTTTCAAAACACATAAATTAGGATAAAATAAGCTTCTAGACTATTTACTGAGAAATAAAGTATCACTGCAAATACTGTTTCCCATCTTGGAATCTTGGATAGGTGGATGGGTTCAATCCCTGCTCATTTTGGACTCACCAGAGAAGAGGGAAGAGGTTAGGATGATATTCCACACCCAGTGCTGGCCATTAATTTTGGTGTAGAAGCTGCAGGAGACGTAGCCGGAAACACAGCTGGTCAGAGCGTACAGGACAATTGCCGCTGAGTTGATAGCACCATGGCGGTGCACATTGAACATTCCTAACAACGCCATCAAAATGATACCTTTGGCAAAAGAGAGTCAGGGGTTAGTTTCTGTTTATCTCAGTGGTTTATCAGTGTCATTATGTATGTAAATTAAATGTATAAAATGTCTCAAATTCATGTTAACAGCCATGACTAAAGTTGGGGTGTGTCAATTTGAGCACTCACTTGTGGCCAGTGTGAGAAACTGAGCCCCTACTCCTAACACAGCACACAGGAGGCTCTTGTACGGAGGAAACCTGAAGACATCAGTGTGTATGATCTTCCAGCCATTTTCTCCCTGGTCCAGGTCATCACAGCTGCCCTCCTCATCCACATTGTACCTGCAGGTGAAGGATGAGTGTTTAGACTCAGGATACCAAAAGAAAACACAGACAGAGACATTGGTTGACAACTGTGCACCAGAGTCTAAATAGATTACACACCATACCTTCCAAAATTAGTTACTTCGAGAGCAACAGGACATAGTAGATATCTACTATGTCCAGTTGCTCTTGACGTAACTAATTTTGGCTTGAATTTCTTGGATGACTGAGAATTTACAGACACCAATAGCTTAGCTAACACTGATGCAGCTACTCATTTACTGACCTGGCAAAGTCATTTTTCAGGACACGCATCAGAATGATGATGACGAAGCCCAGCAGCAGCACAACCAGCACAAGAGAATTGATGATGGACAGCCAGTGGATCTCCAACGTTTTTGGGAAGAATGAATAGTCTCTGAGGCGCTCGGCTCGCCGTATGTGAGTCAAAGGAGACTCATACCAGCGCACACTGTAGGTGTGGGTGACGGTCAGAACTCCCCCACCTATACCTACTCCACCCACTGCAGCACCTGCACCGTCTTCCAAGGGAACAGGCTTGACATCTTTGACAGAGACGTTAGCAAAAATCACAGAGTCTCCATTGAATTCGATGTTGAAATCCAGGTGAGTCCACAATCCCACCTGGTCAGTGCAGTGGGGGAAAAAAAGGTATCAAATGTAGATTGATCCACTTTCAATAGAGCTACTTTTTTCAGAGAAAAAAAAGTATGTTGCGCAGTACATAATCTTTACCTTGTGGCTGTGAGGTAGAAAGCCACTCTCCTCGATGTATCCAACGAACCCCCAGATTGGAATGTCGTCTAGGACAAATTCAAAGTAGTAAAGCTCCTCAATGGCTTCTCGGAGCTGGTCCACCTAAACCAATTAAGGAGCATAAAAAGAATCAGCTCTGTTAGTTATTTTACTACAAATGAAATAGAGATTCAGGAGAATGAAGCAGGAAAATATTAAACAATTAAATTGACCTGTTTCTCCGAGAGTGTCAGCTGACACAAAGTCTTCTTCTCCACATTCTCTTTAAAGCGTATTTGATATAATGACTCAGCCATTCTGTCACCGTCCAACACTTCTCCCAGACTCAGAGATTTGTGATGCACCTGGGGAAGAACATATTATTCAAAGTCCAGTCATACAGCAAAACAAGGCTTTAACATGTATTCAGCATGTAATGATAGCCGGCAGACATGCGGTGTAACAGGGTTCAGACTGACCTTATCTGGCCGGCACACAGGTAGAGTGTAAAAGTGATATGTCTCCTGAGGATTGTGATAAGGGCCCACTTTGTTCACGAATAAAGTTACATTTTCCCCCTGCTTATAGCCCAAGACACAGCCTGACAGCAAACCCAGGATGAAAAAGCAGTTGAGTCCCATTGTTGTCCAGCAGCCACCCCATAGGTGTCTCAGTCCCCACTGCATGACTCCAGCTGCGGAAAGGACAGTTGAGTTCAGGAAACTGTGTCAATGAAAACTGTGTCAATACCATGTATCACTAGGAGAATCAATATCAGCATCTTTAAGATGAACACTGTCACAAGTTTCAACAGGATGTTTATTGTGAGTTTTACTCACTTTTAGAAGTTTGTGAAATAATATAGTAACATTGTGAGTATTTCTGGCTTATACATTTATATATTTTATATATATGTTTGCAATTGGTATGGCTGTCAAACAAAAAAAAACTCTGTTTTAATGCTTTAGTATATAGCATGACAAACAAGCTTACCTCGATTTTTCATGAAATGCATTTTGCTGGCGAAATGCAAGCACTTGAACTAAATACAGACTTTGTCTATATCACACTACCGCTGTATCTGATGAACTGTGTTGAATTTCAGAAAAGGGGAAGTGTCAGACATCTGATCACGGTTTCCTGTTACTCTACAGTGTAGCTATGGAGTTAAAACGTAAGAGTTAAGTCTGACAAACTAACAAAAACTGTTTAAATTGTCTTTTTTTTTGTTTCCTATCTTTAAGCGGGCAACATGTGTGCAGAAAAAAAAGCAACCAGGTAAAACACATATCCCAAAATCCACTTAGAGAGAAACTATGTTTTCTATGTAAACTAATCCCACTGGAGTGTCTCCAAAGTGTCTGCATGCAGAGAAAAAGGTATTATATGAAAAAAAAGAACTTATGAAGCATGTCCCAAGGCCTAAGCCAGGAACACCGGTTTCTATTACAGTACAACAATGAAATGCAGCATTATTGCACTAGGACGATAATAAGTGAAAACACAAATAAGGAATGAACTAAACCTTTAAACACGTGTAACCTGTGTAATATGTTTTGTTAAGTAACTGTCAGTTATTGAGAAATGCCTGAAAACCTGAAAACATCATTAGCATCACAATATTTAGAAAAAACGTTTTCTAAACATAAGTAGCTCTTGTTTGTCTTTAATAAGTGTCTCTCCCGCAAAAGTTTGGGAAAGTTTGGACTAATTACGCTGTCAAAGAATGACTTCCCGTATAAAGCAAAAGCAGCGCTTATAACAAACTGCTTTTTAACTCTGACTCTAGAAAGTCTATACCTTTGTACCATTTCTTCCGTTCTCAAATATGGATTTTGTCTTCGTGTTCAAATGCATAAGAATAGTATTGGCAGCAAGTAAATGAAATTCGCTCAGTCGGTCTTACCGAGCTGTCACTTCAGTCCGGATGTCGTAGATCCGACTAGACCTGTCCGTCCGGCGGATAACTCTGACTCTAGGCCCCGACAATCTCGCTCTGCTCCGGTGTACACCGATATTGGAGCTCAACTTGAAGATTTACAGCGGTACATATCATTGAGCTCCACTGCTAGTTAAAAGATAGAGTCATTAGCTCCATACTCAGGTACAATGGATACTTTTATTGACACTTGAGACAGAGGAAAAGCAGCAGAGATTCCACTCCACGTCACCTTAAAAAACAAAAAATAACGACGAGTGCTGTCGGTCTTCCGGAGTGGGCGGAGACAAAAACAACTGAGCACACCTCCAACGCGGTAGTCGGTAATGGCATAAAGTCACAAAATATTAAACCATTTTGCGGAGTGTTTGTATGTTCTAGCCACAATACAGAAAACCCCCCATTGGGACATTCTAGACAACGCTTACCCTAGCGACACTGTTGTTTTACCGTAGTGACCGGATATCCTTAGACACAACGAACCAATCAGCACCTTCCCTTGACTTTCATCGGTAACTGCAGACTAGAGTAATCGAAACAAGACGATCGATGTATGGTCAGTCACTCTGTCGTGCTTGGCAAATTTACTTGTAATGCCTACTATTTGAGTTCGCGCGAAACAGTCGCAGTTCCTCGCGCCACAGAGTGACACAGAGACACAGAGACACAGAGACAGCAGTGACCCAACTGCGAAAAAACAGCTAAGAGGTGATTTAGCAAATATTGACGAAACACCACAAAATAAGCACTTTTTCTACAGCTCGAGGCAGACACCAGTTCTTCATACGAGCTCGTGCGTGTATGTTTTCATCCGAGTTATCTACAGACTGTTTCATCAGCATTTTTCTTAAAAGTGCGACAAAGTTAGCCGCTAAACGTTAACATTGGCAACTACAATTAAGTTTGGATTTAGTTATTATCTAGACGTTAAGCTAACACAGCTAACTCTCAGAGGCAGAGCGAATGTTTTCAGTTTATCTATATTATTAGACAGAAGCTGGTGATGAGCGGAGGTCCTGTGCAAGCTTTTCATGGTTATTGTTATTATTAATGACTGCATGGTTAACACTAACGTTAATGCCAATGTCTTTTCAGAACTTGTACCAGGATGGGAATTCACGGGCTTGCCAAACTAATTGCTGACCAATCTCCTGGTGCCATTAAAGAACAGGATATCAAGAACTACTTTGGTACATGTCTTTGGTATACTCTTTTTAAATAGACATTACTTTCCGTAAATAAAAGTTTTCCAGATTAACGTTACAGTTTTATAATTATAGTAGTAATATTGTGTTTCTGGTTTATTGTGTTATACTATTGTTGAACAGTCAAAATATTCCTTAATCTTATCATGAATTCCAGGCAGAAAAATAGCTATTGATGCCTCCATGTGCATCTACCAGTTCCTGATTGCTGTGCGACAGGATGGAAATGTTCTGCAGAATGAAGATGGAGAGACGACAAGGTGTGACTCAAAGTCTCTTATACCCATGTCAATAATCATAATAACAAATGACACATTTTTCATCTATAATCAGTGGGGCTACTGTTTTAAAATGTTCTGCATGTTCTACTCTACAGTCATCTAATGGGAATGTTCTACCGAACCATTCGTATGCTGGAACATGGCATCAAACCTGTGTATGTGTTTGATGGCAAACCACCACAGCTTAAATCAGCTGAGGTAAGAGGGGATGTAACCCAGACCTGACCTGGTTCTGGTACAACTCTTATGATAATTCCATATTTACAGTACAAGTCAACATAGTGTTGTTTTTTTTGGCATAACTAAAACGCCAGCTGGAGAAGAGAGGAGAGAGGAGGGCAGAAGCTGAAAAGCAACTAGCTCAAGCTCAGGAAATGGGTAATTAAATTCTTCTTCTTCTCCTTTCGGCTCATCCCATTTTTCAGGGGTTGCCACAGCGAATCAACAATTTCCATCTCAACCTGTCCTCTCCATCTTCTACTCTAACTCCAACTACCTCAATGTCCTCCCTCACTGCATCCATCAATCTCCTCTTTGTCTCCTACCTGGTAGCTCCNNNNGTCTAGCATTCTTCTCCCAATATAATCACTGTCCCTCCTCTGAACATGTCCAAACCATCTTAATCTGGCTTCTCTAGCTTTTTCTCCAAACCTTCCGGTCTGTGTTGTCCCCCTGATCACCTCGTTCCTGATCCTGTCCCTCCTTGTCACCCCCAAAGTAGACTCTCTTCTATCACAAATCACTCCTGAGACTGTCTTCTAGCTGTTGCCTGCTCTCACTGCAGATCACAATATCATCTGCAAACACCAATTTCCATGGAGACTTCTGTCTGACATCATCTGTCAATCTGTCCATCACCAAAGCAAACAAAAAGGGGCTCAGGGCAGATCCTTGTAGTAGTCCCACCTTCACCTCAAAAAAGTCCTTTGTCCTTCCAACAGCACACCTCACCCCTGTTGTGCTGTTCTCATACATATGCTGCACCAGTCTAACATACTTCTCTGCCACTCCTGACTTCCTCATACAAAACCACAGTTCCTCCTTTGCCACCCTGTCATAGGCCTTTTCTAAATCTACGAAAACACAATGCAGCTCCTTCTGACCCTCTCTGTACTTCTCCATCAACATCCTCAAGGCAAATATTGCATCTGTGGTACTCTTTGGGTAATTTAATTGAATTTATTTATTCAGCTGGCTGAAGTTTGTACTAAAAAGTTGATATAATTATTGATATGACTTTTTATAAACAGGGGAACAAGAAAACATTGACAAATTTAGCAAACGACTTGTGAAAGTCACCAGACAGCACAATGACGAGTGCAAAAAGCTGCTGACCCTGATGGGAGTGCCCTATATTGAGGTTAGTTCAACATTTCATTACCTTCACTATACAATACTATTGTAGTGTGATTTTTTTTTTTTATTATTATTAATTGTGTAGTTTTTTTGTGAGTGTGTAACCTCTGGGTGTTGTTTGCTGCAGGCCCCCTGTGAAGCAGAGGCCAGCTGTGCTGCTCTAGTTAAAGCTGGCAAGGTCTTTGCCACAGCAACAGAGGACATGGATGGATTGACATTTGGGACAAATATTCTGCTCAGACACCTGACGGCCAGTGAAGCCAAGTAATACCTTTTTTGTTTTCAATTACCACCTCTTCGCTTATAATGAAAACTGCACTGCAAGAATCGAACTTTATAAAAAGACTAACTAAATCAAACAATTAAGAGCATTTTACCACCATATACTTATGTGTGATGCCATTTGAAGTAACTAAACAGTAGTCCAAAAATGACCAAACAACAGTGAAATGGTGAGGTTACAAGGAGGAGAGGAGGAGAAGGTGCAGGAGTTTAGATGCTGAGGATCAACTGTTCAGAGCAGTGGAGACTGTAGAGGAGAGGAGAAGAATAGAGTACGGGCAGGATGGAACAACTGGAGAAAGGTCCCAGGAGTGATTTGTGATGGAAGAGTGTCAGCTAAGGTGAAGGGAAAGGTTTACAGGACAGTTGAGAGACCAGCCATGATTGATGGATTAGAGACACTAGGAATAGGTAGAAGACAGGAGGCAGAGCTGGACATGGAGGAGTTAAAGATGCTGAGGATCTCTTTAGGGATGACTAGGGTGGACAGGATCAGGAATGAGGTGATTAGAGGGACAACACGGACAGGAAGGTTTGGAGAAAAAGCTAGAGAAGCTAGATTGAGATGGTTTGGACATGTTCAGAGGAGGGACAGTGAATAGACTAGTGGAAGAGTGATCTTTGAGATAGAGCTACCACTTAGGGGACAAAGAGAAGATTGATGGCTGCAATGAGGGGGGACTTGGCGGTAGTTGGAGTCAGAGTAGAAGATGGAGAAATTCGGGCCAATCAAAATGGTTGACTCGCTGTGGCAACCCCTGGAAAAAAAAGGAGGAGCTTGAATGTGAATAAGACCAATTAAATCATGTTTCTTAAACCAGGTTTCCATTCTTTCAAACAGCAAATTAGGGTCTGATTTGTTACATTTAACTTTTCAACTCGTTTTAGTTTGCGATTGAATGTTGTAAAACAACCTAGAGGTTTATACTGTTCCTGATGTTTGACTTGACCATTTGACAGGAAACTGCCTATCCAAGAATTTCACTTCAGTCGTGTCCTGCAGGACATTGGGCTGACCAAAGAACAGGTAGGCCACTGTAAAGTCTTTGGATATCATTTTGTATTATCCAAGCCTTCTTTATGTAGCATTTATTCTAACTAATATAGTTAAAACAGGGATATCCCAGAACACAGAAAAACATTGTAATTGTGGTTGCCTCTTTTTCTCTTTTGTGATTCCTTCTAGTTTATTGACCTGTGCATCCTGTTGGGCTGTGACTACTGTGGAACCATCAGGGGCATTGGTCCAAAGAGAGCGATCGACCTAATCCGACAGCACGGCAGCATCGAGGAGATCTTGGAAAACATTGACCTGAGCGTTAGTTGAAATTTGATGCAGTCCTGTCATTGTAGCTCAGTAAAAAGATTGGTTCTGATTCAGATTTATCATTTGACATCAAACAGAAACACCCAGTTCCAGAGGACTGGCTGTACAAAGAGGCCAGAGGTTTGTTCTTAGATCCAGAGGTAGTGGACTGTTCCACGCTGGAGTTGAAGTGGTCAGAACCAGACGAGGAAGGACTGATACAGTTCATGTCTAACGAAAAACAGTTCAGGTAAAATGACGTTTTTAGACAGAATTAACAGAATATAGTATATAATTGTAACAGTACATATGTCTTTTTTGGTGATTTATTTAATTTTGGATATCTTTTCTGTTTTACTATCTGCCCAGTGAGGACAGGATTCGAAATGGTTGCAAGAAGATTGTAAAGAGTCGGCAGGGAAGCACCCAGGGACGACTAGACTCTTTCTTCTCTGTCACCGGATCCCTGTCCTCAAAACGCAAGGTTTGTCTATGAAAACAATTGGTCCTAAAGAGGGAAGATTAAATGACTGGACTGTTTAACTGTTAACAAAACAAATCCATGTGTTAGTCTGGTTTCCGCTGTCTGTCCTTTCATCCCTTTATTTTGTGGCTGATCTTGGCAGATGCTCTTTACCCATCATTACCTGCAGAGAATGTTTATTTGAGTCTCTTGTGTCATTCAGGAGCCTGAGGTCAAAGGATCAGCGAAGAAAAAGCAGAAGACTGGACCCACACCAAGCAAGTTTAAGAAAGTTAGGTAGAATCTGGTATGAGCTGTTGATACCAGGTAATAAGGTCATGAAACACAACATCTCATAAATCATACAAATAGAGCTTCTGTGAAGGCTGTCAAAAACTACAAGAACTTCAGAAGAACATAAAAGCTAACAAGTTTTTAATGAATGTTCAAGGTGTGTTTTGTCCTACAAAATAAAGATTTTTTTTGAAGTAAAACTTTTTTTTTTCTATTTTCTTTTTTTTTAATTGACTTCTTGTCTTTCAAATTATTTGGAGTATATAATTTAATAAACCTACCTTTGAAATGTCAGCTACCTCACTTCCATAAGCAAACACAGACAGTTGAACTATGACGTCACATGTTTCACAAGAGGGCGTCGTATTTTAAGTGCTAACGTTTTCTTTTTTCAAGTAAACATTGCTTCTTTTTTAATCTGGTGAAATGGTAACTTGGTATTTGAACAGTTACATTGAACTAGTTTACTAAGTCTTGTCATATATGATTATATATTAGGACCTTGCCTCTGGTGACATAAGGGTGTTCTCCCTGTACCTGCTTTTACTAAAATCGGAAGTGCGATTCCTGGGAAGATGCAAAACATTGGATGCTAAGGGAAGCTGCAGGTTAAAGCAAATGAATCATTGCCTCTGTGTCATTCAGTGAGTGTGATTACCTTCTTTTGTCTTCTCCCTGATGTACCTGCTACATGATGGTAAGTACAATGTGATGTCTATCAGAGAATGTCTATACTGTGGGATCGTTCTAATATCAGTGAATGGAGTAAATAAGATGTAGATGTGAAGAACTTACAAGTCACTGAAAGCTTGAGGTACTTAAAATATTAGAAAGTAGAGCTTAGGGTAAGTATTTTTTAATGTTTCCAAGGTTTGAATGACATTAAAAGAATAGCAGCAAATAATGTAGATGATCAGCAGTAGCTGATGATCAGTTCTGTAATCTGTGTAATCAATAGACCTTTGGCAGAGCATTAAAATACAAAGTTTCTTTTACTCGAAATGTTTATTTTTATTTCATAAACCAAAGGGTTTGTTTGAAAATGATATATTTTAATTTGATAGATAACATGAATTTGTCAGTGCAAGGCGTGAGTGTGGCAACAAACACGCCCACACACGGCCTATCCCCAAACTTTCCGATGCAAACAGCATGCAAATAGTAGTATAGGAAATCAGGCCAATGACAATTGTTAACCCTCGCCTGGTCATAAAGCTATGAGGTAATCAGAGCTGTGTGAAAGAAATTGGAAAGATAAATCACTAAGATTTGCTTCGATTGATGTAGTGTCAGTATGTTTTTTGGTTTTCTTTCAGACTGTAAGTTGTCATACTGTAGTAGTTTGACTAGATTTACCCATTACATCAAGTAATAGTAAATGTACAATATGCAAAGTATTTTAATTTCTGCTCATCTCTAATCATTTCATCAAAGATGCACTCATAATCTGTCATACCTCAATCCCTTTTCCACCTAAACTATTCCCCTCCACATACAGCAGCAGGTTTGTATCCAAACACCTAATTTCTCAAATTTTCTTCACGTTCTCCTTTCTACACCTCCCTATACTTAGTGCTGATTAAAAGATATTCTGCAAAAATCAGAACCATCTACAAGACTTGTCAAACCTGGCCATCAAACACAATAGAATCTTCCAACTCATTTACAAACTCCATTAGTTTTGCCTCGTAATATACAATACTCACATACTTCCCTGCCACTCCTGACATCTTTATACGGTATCAATGTAACTCTCTTGAATGATCTCAGGTGCTATTCTTGAATTCTTCCACATACACATTTCATCTCTGTCACTGAAGGTGAAATAAAAAAATAAAATAAATAAAAGGGAGAACAGTGGAATGGTGATGTTACGAGGAGCAGATGAGGACAAGGTGCAGAAGTTTAGATACTTAGGATTAAATATTCAGAGCAGAGTCTACGGTTGAGAGGTGAAGAATAGAGTAGAGGCAGGATGGAACAACTGGTAAAAAGAGTCAGGAGTGATCTGTAATCAAAGAGTGTCAGCTGAGGTGAAGGAGAAGAAAAAGACACATTGTGTCAAAATTATAATTCATTTTCAACAAATTTGTTTTTCTAAACACTGGAAATAACAGGTTGATGTTGTAGCACGTTTCTGGGTTTAATGTATAGGTTTCAGCACATGCCTGGATTGTCAATGCTGCCTCCTTTATTGTGGAGAACTGGGGGCTGGCCACAGTCTTTTAAGGTGGTCCAAGCAACTGAAGTTAACATGAAGGTTTAACAGTCAGCTGATGTTTCCTGAGAACATGAAGAGTTTACAAGTGTCCAACGCATGAAGCTCCAGCTAGAACAGCCACTCTTTACAGAGGCGTTAAAACCCAGGGAAGGCAAATGGTCATTATCTGGTTCTCACATTGAGTCAAGCCATAGGTAAATGTGACGACAGATTTTGTCTCAGTCGAGGGAAGTGTTGCTTAGCGGGATGATGGCAGACTCTCGCTTAAATAAGAAAAAAATCACAAGGTAGGACTCCAGTTTTGTCTGCTTTTACTTTTTTTTTTTTAAAAAGCAATTCTTTGTCAAAATAAAACAAATCTACAATTCTGCACTTTACATATTAGCTCTATTAACATATTGTATGGATTGGAAGAATGTCTTCTTTATATTATAACTGCCTTACTGTAACTTCTGTTATAAAATATTTCTGAATGCAAAAGGGGGCATTGTAATGAATTTCTGTACTCAGTCTTGAAAAATTTTGAGGCTTTTTAGACAAAGCCGCAATAAATTGACCACTAGACCCACAATAAAACTTTCTCTTAGCATCACAGACATTTTATTACACGCAAATTCCTTCTTTTTAAATAAAAAATGTTATATAATATAAATTGATATATTATTATATAATATAATGATATATAATATATTACAATAATAATATAATATACATTTAATATAATAATATAAATAATATTCAAAATAATCTGATCAATCATTTAGCTCAGGGGTGCCCACAGTTTTTTGTTTTTGTCTTGTCTTGTGAGTTATAGTGACTCTAAATATATTTACCAATATAAACTGGATATCTTACTCTCTACATTAACATATAAAATATGTTATACTGTCTGACTCAACACCTATAAAACATTCTCACTTCAGCCCAGTTATTGGTATCTTGAAATAGATTTTCATCTCTATAGAGATAAAAAAAAATATAAAAAATATAACATATATACTGTATATATAACATATATATAACATAAAAATAATATTATTTTTTCATGTTGTTGCTCAGAATCTACTAGCAGTCCTTTGGAGATCTACTGGTAGATTCCAATCTACCTATTGGTTACCCCTGATTTAGATGATACCAATAAATATTAGGTATTCAAACAAAGTTTTTTAAGTAAGCAACATTATTTTAGAAATTATTTTTATTTTTGGATTAGTACTGAATTGATGTTTGGCAATTCAGTAGTTGTCTTTTCATTTATCTTCCTGAAAATCTATATTAGGACATTACATGTGACCACTATTTAAACTATATCTATATATTTTTAACACCATACACCACATTTTACTTACCAGTGATCCTTTAAGCTGCTGTTTCAGTCCCTCGACAAATGCACCTGTAATATTGAGTCATATTTACCTGGCAAATAAGAGTCACCCCACCTTCTGTACAATGCAGTGCTGTTTGCATAAACAGTGGCAGGTGCAATTATTATACCTGCCTGGGTGCAAATGTAAAAGAAATGCTTACCAACCACAGTATGATTATGGTTGGTAGGTTTTTTTGAGGGCCATATAAAGGGATCAATAAATCTCTATAAGGATCAATATAAAAATTGACAACTTCTGGGTATAATCTTTATGTGTGAACCAAAGTGTTTGAAAAGGCAGGCGCTCAACAAGTGAGGTTTCACTGTACTTGGCCAAAAACAACACCCCAGTTTTCCATCTGCCTCTAGATATAGAGGATATATACAGTACCAGGAGTAGCTATGGGCTTTTCATTTGACAAAATTACATAATTATTAGTCAAACATTTGTGCCGACTTATTGACTGGTGTTATTTAGCGGGTAGTAAACATTAAACATCTGTTAAATCTTTCTTGTCCTCATTGATCATCAGTGTGATGGACGTACTTAACCTCTGGAAAGATGACCCCGAGGAAATTCTCTTGGAACTGGGTTTCGGCGTTGATGAACCTGACTTGTCTGGACGAATCCCGGCTCGATTCATCAATTACAAGTCAATGACGAGAGGAATCAACCTGCAGGTGTTTCTGGATGCCCAGAGGAATCGGATTGACCTGGAGAACCCAGATGTTAGTAGTAAGTGTTAGCATTATTTTAAACCTTATATGACTTTCCTTAAACTGTACACATATATAACTGAGGTGATATGAGTGAACAATGACTAAAAGGCAGCTCATAACATATACTTTTTCCATCCTTCCCCAGACCGTTTTCGTCAGGTTGAGGTTCTCCAGCAGGTAACCACAACATTACGTGGCCTGGTGGTCTCTTCCACCCCCTCCTCTGTCAGAGCACCTTCAGAAAATATGTTGTCTCCTGAAGCTCGGGAAAGGAGGAAGCGAATGGCCGGTTTATTTAGGATGTTATCAAAAAAGTCCCTTCAACAAAACCACACCCATAAACCCCAGGATGTAGCCTTACCTGCTCCTGTCACTTCTGACGCAACTACACCCAAGTTACCTGCTGTCAGCGTTGCACATGAAAATGTGGATGTGCAAGGAGTTGAAACTGGACAGTCGAAATTTAGTCCAATACCAGATGAAAGAGAGAACGATCTCAAAATTGTAACTCAGCCTGACCGTGACCATAACCACCAGTTCAGACCAGGCCTCTTGGACAAAGAGGTCTCCTCTGTTCAAGAAGATTGTGCTTCACCAGACACAGAAAAGGCAAGTTATGAAGACACAGATGGTTTTGTCTGTTTTGAAATGTGCTGAAAATGCTGAAATCATGGTTTTCTGCTCAATTTCAGGCCCGCATAGGAGACAACCAGAGACATGCAATGCCAGAATCTTTGCCTTCTGGTCAAAAGGACTTCTCATCCCATCTTCCTTTTACAACTAAAGATCATTTGCTTGTTGAGCACTCGTCTTCCAGTTTTGACAAACCAGGCTCACAAGTGGATATGACCCCCAACCAGCTTCAACCCACACCAGCATTAGAGTCCGACTCCACAACAGAATACATTGTCGTCCATTCTTCATCTCCTGAGTTACAGAACCATTGTGAGAACCAGCTTCCACCCTCTTCCTCTCCATCAGAGTTTGACTCTCAATCTTCTCAATCTTCTCTCACCCACTTGGCATCTTCAGCTCAAGAACCTAAGAAACCATCCCCAAGTGAAGCAGCTGAAGCCTCATTGCCCCCTCTCGCTATGTCTAATAATGACTCAAATGGCACTTCTACTCCTTTCTCTAAAAATTCTCCACCTCCTTTATCCAATCCAAGTTTGGACTTTCCCTCTGTCCTCTTCCCTATAGTGTCTTCCACGCCATCTGATTCCTCCAATAAGAGTCCCACAAACACACCATCAACAAATACAATGGGGGTTCTGACTGAAAATATCCTTACCTTACCTGGTACAATATTGACTCCACCTTCCACCGTTGACTCCAAGTGTTCACCTCAACCTGTCCCCATGGACCTACACTGTACAAACCTTCAGCCCTCCTGTCAGCCCCTCTCCAAGAATACAGAAAACCAGTTGAAAGACCCTCTTATCTCAGACCCCAAGGACTTGAGTCTTTTTGAAAATCGTGACCATCTGAGTATGGATTTTCCAATTCCTATCACTCCTGTTTCAAAATCAACTGAATGTGACGTTGACCATCAAAGTCTGCACTTCTGTTGTGATGCAACTCTGCCTAACAGATCAAGCTCCTCGTTTGCTCAAGACTCCTCCTCATCTGATGGTGTTTTCCCAACTCCCACCCTTGTTTCCTGTGAGCATGTTGATTTGAAAAAACCCAACAGTCCGACCCAACAGCTGAACTTACGTAACTATTCCTCTCCAGCTTCTCCTGTTTTGGATGACGCCATTCTTTCCAGCTTTTCAAATGACACTGTGTTGCATGACGGATCATACCTCATTGAGCCACCTACAAATCTAAGTTTACACCGGGACAATGAAGTTCCATCAGAACTTGACTGTCCCTCTATGGGCGTCCCTAATTTAGAAGATAATGAATCCATATCTTCCCGCCTTTCTAACCAAGAGGTCTTGAGGTTGAGCCTCACTGACAACACCACCAATCCCTCAGTGGTTGAAAAGAACATTTCATTTAATCCAACTGCTGATATTTCAAAAGTCTCATCCCTCCTTTCCAACAGAAATGTTAACTCTTTAGAATCAAATCTTGGGAAAAATCCTATCAATCCCTATTTCCAGCTGGGCAAAGACAGTCCTTTTGAAACATCTGCTTCGGTTCTGGACAGCTATAGAATGGAGGACACATGCTCTACTAACCTCTGTGTTTCTAATGAATCTAATTTGTCTCATAAATCAGACATCTTGACACCCAATCCAGCATCTGTCTGCCTAAACAAAAATAAACCTTTGGTTTTAAGAAATTCTATCTCCAAAGATACGAGCCCAATTCCACCGTGTCCATCCCCTGAAACTTTTGGTCCATGCCGTCCTTCTGCTGTCACTTCACCATCAAACCCAGAGCCATTGATTGAGGAGGGTGAGGAAAATAATTCAGACCAGAAAGAGGAATCTTGTTTGTGCAGAGACTACCTTGATTCAACTGGATCTTCTGGTCTAGATGTTAACCATGAACAGGTAGATTGGCTGATTATAGAACCTGCATATACAAGAGAAAGCAACGAAGAAGCTGTTTGTTTTTCAGATGAAGTTTTGGCAGAAAAAACACATGACACAAGCAGCCAATCAGAAGAGGTACATGAACTACCAATGATACACACCAGAACTGAAGTTCCACCAACTGAACTTATAGAGATGGAAAGTTTAGACATAATTTCTGATACTTCCGTAGATGGCTATGAAAGTGAAAATGGCGACATGGATGAATTTCTACAGCAACTTGACAATGAAGGACGAGTATACTGGGCAGAACCCATCATGGTTTCTGAGTCTACATATAACCTCAAAGAAACTGACAGCTTTGGTGAGTCCCCCAGGGATTCACTGTTGTCCAGGAGCTCAGTCTCATTAGATTCATTTCCATCCTTGGCATTACCCAGCACTGACCCCACCACTGAAGACCCGGTGTTCTTTGCAGACACACCATCCAATGTGGAGAAGGATTTGCCCTCAAAGCCCATCTCTACACAAGCAAGCTGTTCAGTTTCTGTTCAGATGTCTTCGTCTCTATCTTCGCACATTGTCCACAGAAAGGATATTCCTTATGTGACCAACCCAAAACCCACCCCTCTTCCTGGGGGGTTTTCTTTGGACACTTCCAGTCCCCTTCGTGCCGTCCAATCATGGACTGACCTGCAGATTCAGAAAAGAAACAAAAAATTACTTGAGCATGGATTTACTGCCCCACATGCTGCCTATATTGCCAAGGGTAAAGCAGGAAAAGCACCTAAGTCCATGGTGGTGTATTCCTCATCTCCATCATTTCCTCTGCTGTCTAATCGCAGCCAGCTGCAAAACTGTCTTCCTGGGATTGGTAGAAATTACCGGAATGTATCAGTCTCCGTGGACACAGGTCTGGGGCCTGACAGGGAGGAGGAGATGTACAGGAGAGGAAATGGTGTAAGCCACTTATGGGAGGGCAACCGATCGGTCAGTGTGGCCTGCTGTTGCTCTCATCAGAGTCACTTGTCTGCTGATAGAAGTAACAGAAAACAGCACATATTTGAAAACAGTCCAGTAAGTAATGAAGCACTTCCATAACAAGATGTCAGTATTTGAATGTGTTTAACTTAGTGATTCTCAACTGGTGGGACGTGACCCACAAGTGGGTCATAGACCTGTTTTCAGTGGCCAAGGCAATAAAAATGTTAAATAATAATATTTGAGATTTTTTAATAATAATTTCTATCACCAAAATAAGTTACTGCATAACATTTTAGAGTAATGTAAGTGTTACTGATTGTTATATTAAATACATTTTTTAATTGGGTGATGGTGGGTCCTGAAGCTAGACCAGTTGAGAACCACTGGTTTAACTGATAAAACAACCACGACTATAAAAAATTCAGCATGTAGTATTCTTAAAAAGGCATAAGAGCAAAGATGGGTCTGATAACATCAAGTTAGTTCAATACTTTAATACCAGAAATACCAAATATTATTGTAACTGAAATTACAATTTTCATCAGTTACATAATATTTATGTAAAATTACAACTAAATGGACATCATGATAAAAAGAGTGCTAGAGTTTCATACTAACCAATCAGGTTGAGGGGTGGCCATTGACATGACGAGCCTGTGCTCATTTAGTCACGATTTTTCCTTTTCTTATTCAAAGCCTAGTGCATATCTGTTGCCATAGTTCTTGAGATGGGGCCTTTTCATAGTCGTTCTTTCATTACCATATGAATGTCCACGCTGAAGTGTAGAGCTTGTGAAGCTCTCTTCTCATTTTGTTTGATTTTTGTTTTAAATTTTGTTTGTTTTTTTCTCTTATTGTCCTTATGTTAATTGGCCTCATATAACCATGACATAATGAATGACAAAGGCTTAACTATCACGTATGTGCTCCTCAGTACTCTTTAAGTGACCTGGAGGAGATGATGCTGTGGTTGCAGCAATACTGCTCTGTGCACAGCAACATGGAGGAGGAGCTCTCTGAGAACAGGGCCTCAGTTTACTCTTCCCTCTCTGATATGGACAGGTACGCTGCATTCACTGACATATACAAATGTATGTTTTAGTAAAACCAAAATGTACAGCTGCTCTCTGTAGACTATAAAATAATGGGCAAGCCATTTATGAAGTCTCAGGCTGCTTAAAATAAAGATGGCAGCAAACCACTGGGGGGCGACTCTACAGCTGTATTTTATAATTAAATCTGAAATCTTCACTGATAAAAACTGCTGCTCAACTGTGTATTCATTTTTTAAAAATGCCGCAATTTAGTAACATCCTGGTGGAAAGTGTTGCAGTTTAAATAAGGTTTTGTTGATTTATTATAACTTCAAATAAAAATAAATATTTGTTTGTCTTGTTTGTGAGCAGGGAGAAGATAGAAGACCTGGAGGCACTGAGACAAGCAGTGAAACTGGAAGCTGTTGAACTGGAGGCGCAACTGAAGCAACTGGCACACCACTCTGATGAAAGTTTAAAAATGGTAACTACAGAAAAAAAATGCTGTGATGCTGGGAGGAAGGGTGAATAAAATGGTCAAAGAAAATAAAGGAAAAAAACGGGGAGAGATAGCAACGTTCCTCAATAACTGCCAGTCAAAGGAGGGAAAACTGTGACTGTTAACTCACCGGCTACACCATCTGTTCACAGGGTTGTAGTCAGATAAAGTGACACTTGGGGAACACATCACAATCCTGAAACTGATAGAGGAGAGCTGACAGATTTATTGTTTTTTAATGACTGACCGGAGAGGCATAAAATTAATCCTTCGTGTTTTTCTGTCACGCTCAATTGATGCAGTGCTCTGGTGTCATTTTATCTCTGGCTGTACTATTAAATGGGAATAATTTTGACATTCTAGAGCAGGCATGGCAAACTTTGTATTTTGCTTTGAAATTTGGTACGTCAAATTTGTCTAAATCATATAATTGGTTTCAGTTGTGCTTATATTTCTGCAGTAAGATTTGACCATCTTGCTCTATCTACAGTATCTGCTCCTAACTAGGTCCTTGTTTGTTGTGATCATAAAAAGTGGTTGTTCATGGTTGCACTTTGAAAAAATCAGAAATTATTCTTTGTGGTTTTGTAGAAGATGCGGAGACTTCTGGATGAGCAGTCGCTTTTGTGCACGCAGCTCACAGTGGACAAACTTGCAGCACTGGACGTGTCTCCTTCAAATTCCACACCAAGTCGGACTGTGGCCACTCAGTGCTCGCTGCTGCCCAGGTCGGCCTCGAGTGATATGCAAAGTTTCTAGTCTGACCACAAATCATGGCGGAACGGAACCGAAAAGTAATTTGTCAAATATTCAAATACCCCTCATTAAAAAAAAATTCAAAACCAAAAATAAATAAAACAAATGTATGTCAATGTTTCCTATATAATCTGTTGACATTATTATTATTATTAATAATTAACAAATAATAAAATATTACCTGAGCTTTTGCATAACTAATACCGGTGGTACAATAAAAAAAAACATGTTTTATAAAAATCTTTGTCCCTTATTTTTGTAATACATCTGGAAAAAAAAACATCCTCAGATTGCAGCGACCGAAAAGGTGTAGTGCAAAAGCCCAGGGGAGGGTGAGTTTAACAATAGTTCCAGTGAAGAAGAGTATGCACTTCAAAGTGAAGAGTGAGATATGAATGAGTTGAGAGATGCTCCTCATCCAGGCTTCAAAGGTTGAGGTGGGTTTTTGTTGAAAAACAAGAATATGGTTCTGATTCAAATTAAAACATATTTATTTATTTATTTATTTGTAACCCGAACAAGTAAAGAAACTAGCACAACAGATATATATATATATATATATATATATATATATATACACATAGGGCAGTTGGTGGCCTAATAGTTAAGGAAGCGTACCTGGGTCCGCAAGGCCCCTGGTTCAAATCCCCCTACCCCCAAGTTACCACTGAGGTCCACTGAGCATGGCACCATCCCCACTCACAGCTCCCCGGGCGCTCAAAGCTGCTCACTTTGGTGATGGGTTAAATACAGAGGTTGAATTTCGTTGTGTGCAGTGGTGTGAATCACAATGCCTTATATATATGAAAAATGCTAAATCTTTTAATATATATATATATATACAGTATATACAGTACATACATATATATTAAAAGATTTTGCATTTTTCATATGAGCCTAAAGACACAGTTGGATGATGAGGATGAGGGTGAGGATGGGAGGAGGAAGTGGGTTGAGGGTAAAGAGGATGTGGAGGGGTTGAAGGGGGTGGGGGGTGGTGGCTCTGTGACAGATAATGGATGCTGATGATCCAAGAGAGGATGCTCCTCCTCCAGCATCCTTCCTAACCTTCATAACCCAGAGTCACACTGCTCCAGTCTGGGTCCAACTGCTGAGACTGAGGTAAGACCAGAGCACACTTGGATTTGCTGCCTTTGTCCGAGAGATAGACAAATACACAGACAGACAGACAGACAGATAGACAGACAGACAGACAGACAGACAGACAGATAGATAGATAGACAGATAGATAGATAGATAGATAGATAGATAGATAGATAGATAGATAGATAGATAGATAGATAGAT
>JAFBJS010001056.1:144204-232245 GCA_016785265.1 Paraplagusia blochii | reverse complement strand
TGTATAAGAGACAGGCCTTAGTTAGTAGAAAGTCCGATATATACTTTTCCTGATATTTTCCAAATACCTAATTTCGGTTGGTAGTTGGTGGCCTAATAGTTAAGGAAGCGTACCTGGGTCCACAAGGCCCCTGGTTCGAATCCCCTACCACCAAGTTACCACTGAGGTCCACTGAGCATGGCACCGTCCCCACTCACAGCTCCCCGGGCGCTCAAAGCTGTTCACTTTGGTGATGGGTTAAATACAGAGGTTGAATTTCGTTGTGTGCAGTGGTGTGAATCACAATGTCTTATATATATATATATATACACAGTATATACATACATATATATTAAAAGATTTTGCATTTTTCATGTCAGCCTAAAGACACAGTTGGATGATGAGGATGAGGGTGAGGATGGGAGGAGGAAGTGGGTTGGGGGTAAAGAGGATGTGGAGGGGTTGAAGGGGGTGGTGGGTGGTGGCTCTGTGACAGATAATGGATGCTGATGATCCAAGAGAGGATGCTCCTCCTCCAGCATCCTTCCTAACCTTCATAACCCAGAGTCGCACTGCTCCAGTCTGGGTCCAACTGCTGAGACTGAGGTAAGACCAGAGCACACTTGGATTTGCTGCCTTTGTCCGAGAGATAGACAAATAAACAGACAGACAGATAGACAGACAGACAGACAGACAGACAGATAGACAGACAGACAGACAGACAGACAGACAGACAGATAGATAGATAGATAGATAGATAGATAGATAGACAGACAGATAAATATTATATACTTATATATACATGTATATATAAGTTGAAATCTGGAAGAGCATTGTTGAATGAGCTGATGTTTAAAGTCTGTGACTTGGGAAGTGTAGAGAAAATTTAGGGTCACACACACACTAAACCAAATACTAAGGGATTTTTTTCCTTTGTGGTGAGATCCACCTATGAATAATGAATGTAATGAAACTGTAATTCAATTTGTCTGCGGGGTAAATGTGATCATCTGACTTGTACCCGGTGATCACACAGAAAATCACTACTATGTGAAGTAAAATTTTTCAGAGTTTTTTCATTTTTGTTTTAGCGGTATGGAGACCATACAGAAACTGCTACAGGTCAATGCTTTGTGTGTGTGTGTGTGTGTGTGTGTGTTATGTGATCCTTGCAGAAAGCCCAGAGGACCTCAGAGATGACGACTAGCTGTATGAGGTCAACCCTGGAGCCTGAGCATCGACTAATGACGCAAGACAGCAGACACTGTGAGAACATACAAAAAGCTTGATGTTTCTGATAAGAATATATACAATCTAATATATAACAAAATAAGCATATAATTATTATATATATATATTATTTAGGAATCCTTTTGGTTTTTCCTCTCATAATGAAACCCAATTAACTCAATGCATGGATTTTGTCAAATGATAAAAGTAGTTTCATGGATAAACGGCTGTTATTAAAGTACCAATCACTAGATGTCAGTATTGCCGCTTATTTAACTAATCTAAGACTCACACGGTATTTTATTTATTTATTTTTATTATATACAATATTTGCGTGTACTAGTGTATTCAGAAATACATTTCATGTGTTTTGGTAGTAATATTTCTGTGTAATTTGTGTGTTTTTTTATTTTTTATTAAAGTCTTAAGGTACTGTTAAGACAGTTTACCTACGTTATAACAGACAACAAAGACCTGCTATGATGTAGTGTGTCGATGTAGTATTATCTCTAAAAGAGGTTTCTGAGCAACACAGAGGTTTATAACATAGTGGTCACAGGTTGGTCTTCAAGGTGGACTGGAAATACAATATAGATAAATAAAATGACAGATGTTCAAATGTATTTTATATATGCACTTCGGCATTGAGTCTTTTCTTGGGTGATCTCGCATCATGTTTCCCAGAAGTTTACGTCCAGTTTTGCTGGTTCACCAACTGTTTTTCAATGTTTGTTACTGGAGTAATACTACTTGTTCAGATATCACCAAGTAAACTATGAAACATACAACTCATTGATGTTCATTAATGGTCAAATGTCTTTTGACTTGTGGCTTTTAAAATAGTCTCCCAGAGAAAGTGAGTAACACTGTATGAAGTTATTCAGACGTACACATTGAGTATAGTCTGAGGTGATGTCTGCAGACGTAGGCGATTGTATTATTGAACACCACTGTATGGGGGCTTCCAGCACTTCACCAATGGCAGCTTCATTTTCTGAAGTTTGTCTTTGTGTCTGACAGACCAGGGGGCGACAGATGACTCAGTAAGTACAGAGTTGGTAAAGATGAAGGATAATAAAGACAAAGAAGAGGAGGAGGCTCTTTGTGGAGGAGACCAGGAGGATGACCAGCAGAAGAAACCTCGTCGAAAGGACACACCCGTTCTGAACTGCCCTCCACATTTACCAGGTAACAGTGCGCACTTTTTTTTGGTTCTTTTTTAGAAAATAATTTAATACTGACTAGGTTTTAGACTTTTATATAATCAACACCTCCATGTCTAATGTTGACTATCATTCAGGCAGAGGAAAGTAGTGTTTTACAGAGGTGATGACATTAAGATGAGTCCTTATTATTTCCATGTTAGTAAAATTTAACAAATCCATTTGACAAGTCAAATCAAATTGGATTGGAGGAAGAAAATCAAGTTTTTCCTTAAAATCAAATGATCAGATATTACACTTCAGTGGTGGCTCCCTTTGTACTGTAGTTTGTGTCTGGCTGCGGAATACATTTTGGGAACCACTGCCCGACAGAAATCTTCACTTACTCAAGCTAATATTTGATGGATTTTAAATTTATTTTACCAGGTTTCACCATTTTTGTTCCCTTTCTCCAGGAGTGCGACTACTTAAGGCGGAGAAGCATGTGATTCACTTAGAGGATGCAGAAAAAGACGTTAATTAATTTAAATTTTGTTCATTGGTCAGTTTGTTTATTATTTTGACTATATTAATAAATGTTGCTTTGGCCAAAGGAAACCAGTGTCTCTCATTGAATACTAGAATGGATTTTGCCAATAAAGGTAGTAGTAGGAGAGGTTTACTTCAATCGAAATGAATAAAAACACAGTCTTATTTATGTGTCGTAAAACTTTTATTCATTGCACTATTATAAAAACTAGTAAAATCCAGTTTCCTCAAATATTTAATACTTTGAGTTTTACTCTTTGGTCCAACATGTGAGAATGTTTCTGGTGTACAAAAACCTTTCCTGCAATTACATGGGTTAATCACAAACAATACAAAAGTATTCAGAATAACGTATAGTAATCCTGAGTATTCATTAACCTTCAGAAATATTTTTCTAATATTTAGATTTACTAAAACTGGAGAGTCTTTAACAACATTTACAAGTTGTTAAAGACTCTGTTCTTATCAGATTGCTGTAGCCTGTAAACATTAGCAGCTTGGACGCTAAAACATCCAATGAGGCAGGACTAGGCCACAGTGGTTGTGCTCCAGTACAGTGAATGGAGGTAGTGATGCTGGTCCCTCTAACATTCAAGAGTTTTACCTGCAACTCCACGCCGCCACCAAGTCAGTGATACAGCATTTATATGTTGTTTGGTTCGACATGTGGCCATTACACTGTATAAAGCGTCTCCTTCGGTTTTGATTTCTGATTAACTTATTTCTCGGGCAGGGTTTTTATACACAGAGAAAAAGAAATTGGCATTACAATGTCATGCAGATCGTTTTCTTAGAATAATAAAAAGAAAAATAGCCTAAGTCAGGAATTAGTGGTTTTTTAAATACATCTACCAGAAATCAATTCAAGAACATCCAGCTACTTCAGAAAATTAAAATAATTTCTAACCTGGGTTCTAAAACTTTGGCCCCCAAAGTTTTATTTTAAAGTATAAACATGAACAGGAGCCTAACAAGAAGAATTGCAAAAATTCTCCATTTATTCAGAACAAAGTACAAAAAGGAATATACCTAAAAAGTAAAATAAATCTTCTTGAGCCAACATCCTATCATCTGTATTTTTCAGTCAATGATTTTGCAAACAGTTAAAACATTGTCCAAAACGCACAGATGTCTGTTAAGAACAAACAAATATCTTATTTGTCAGGCCATGACATTTGTTCTCTGTGTATATAAACCCTAGCAGTGACACCGAATGCACCGCAATGATGTCATCCTGCGTCATTAGGGACCAACACTTTGTTTGTATTGTGTTCCCGAGGTTTTACTGGTGCACTCTGTCCTCTAGTGCCTTCAGCTCAGCCTCCACTTGTGCAGGCAGATCGGCTCCGACCTGCTGGGTGAAATAAGCTCTCAACTCTTTGGTCTCCTTCTGCCAGAAAGCCTTTGGAACGTCAAACAGGGCTCCCATATCCACGCTGCTGCTCAGCCCTTTGGTGTCAATGGCGCCATCTACTGGCAGCCAGCCGATAATGCTTCTACGGGCTGCCTGGTCCTCGCTCTCCCTGCTGCAACGCTTAAAGATCCACTCCAGCACACGGGCGTTCTCACCAAAGCCTGGCCACAGGAATGAGCCGGTGCTGGGGTCCTTTCTGAACCAGTTGACGTGGAAGATCTTGGGCAGCTGAGTGGGAGCCTTTCTGTTCTGCATACTGATCCAATGAGCCAGGTAGTCCCCAAAGTTGTAGCCAAAGAATGGTCGCATGGCGAAGGGGTCGTGCATTATCACTTTGCCTGAAAAAAAAAAAAAAAAAAGGGAAAGGAAATTGTAATTATGCAGAATATGTCTGTACTTAACTGTAAATTCCAATGCAAAATTTAACAAACAGATCTGCAGATGAGCACTGTGTGTGTTTGTGTACCCTTGTGCTCAGCAGCTGCCGTGGCCTCAGATCTCATTGCAGCACCAACAAAGACTCCATGTTGCCAGTTGAAGGACTCGTAGACCAGAGGGACTCCTGACACCAGCACAAATTTAAACACATTAGAAAAAAAAACACTAAATTTTATTTTATTAAAAACATTTAATTTCCGGCCTACCTTCTGGTCTCCTTCCTCCAAAGATTATGGCATCTATAGGCACACCCTCCTCACTCTCCCACAGTGGGTCAATGATGGGACACTGTGCAGCCGGAGCACAGAAGCGGGAGTTCGGGTGAGCACACGGAGTTGAGGTTCCTGTTTACAAAGAGGTATCGTGATTGTAACAACTATTATTTATCAGATTTTATGTCATAACAACAACAAACAGTAACTGGGCAGTAAAAATGGGAAAAAAATCAGGTCAGTCACTCAGGTAATACCTTGTTTCCAGGTTTTGCCATGCCAGTCTGTCAGTGTGACGCCATCTGCAGGAGGGTCAAGACCTTCCCACCAAACTCCCCCATCGCTGGTCTCACCAACGTTGGTGAACACTGTGTTTTTGGCTATAGTGGCCATGGCGTAAGGATTGGTCTTGTCTGATGTGCCCGGAGCCACGCCGAAGAAGCCGTTCTCTGGATTGATGGCTCTTAATTTACCTACAGTGAAAGGATTGAAGTAACAGAACCTGTTGAGACCGCAAGATTTATGAAATTTCAAGAACGTTCTACTGCTAAGAAGGAAAGCTCTTCCTCACCTTGACTGTCGAACTTCATCCAGGCAATGTCATCTCCCACACACTCCACCTTCCAGCCAGGCAGTGATGGTTTCATCATGGCCAAGTTGGTTTTACCACAGGCGCTGGGGAAGGCTGCTGCTATGTAACGTTTGACTCCCTGAGGGTTCGTGATACCGAGGATCTGAGGAAAAGATTGAGTAGGAGTAGTACGTTAAAGTATTTTGAAGACACAGGACCATGTACTAGACCAGTTTTCATACTTCATCTTAGTTAATGATTTTCACATTTTAACAGGTCCATTTTAATTCTCACCAACATGTGCTCTGCGAGCCATCCCTCATCCTTGGCAATACGAGAAGCAATGCGCAGCGCAAAGCACTTCTTCCCCAACAGAGAGTTTCCTCCATACCCGCTGCCAAAGGACAGAATCTGCCTGGTGTCTGGCAGGTGAGATATCAGCACCTTTTCTGGGTTACAAGGCCAGGAGTTCACCAGGGGAGCTGCCGGAGGGTAAGAAAAAAAAAAGTATTTTTATTCAAAAACCTTTTTTAACCTCTTCTCTATTATGTCTTCCTTTAAATATATGTACCTTTGAGGGGCAATGGTCGTCCCAAGGAATGCTGACAGCGAACAAATTCAACTCCCTCAGCCAGTTTGTTCAGGACAGGTGTTCCCATACGTGTCATGACCCCCATGCTGGCCACAACGTACGGAGAGTCCGTTACCTAGAAGGTCAAATAAACTTTACCCAACCTGATGTTCACCAAGCATGGTGATTAGAAAGGCCTATATTTAGAAAAAATGACACTCCATTTAAATCTGTGCTTCCTTACCTGGACACCATATTTACTCAGACTGGAGCCGACTGGACCCATACTGAAGGGAATCACATACATGGGTCGACCTGCATGGGGGAGACAGGAATGAGATGGTCATCCATGGGTAAATCTATTGTAGATACACATTCAATGTCCAGAAAATTCACTTTAAGCAAAAAATGCCTTTTTTTTTTAATTGAAACATTATGGTGATTTAAGTTGGTGATGATACATACCAGACCTGGGTAAACTCAAGGCCCGAGGACCAAACATGGCCCAGTTGGCATTTTAATCTGGCACTCCAAACTTTTCCATAAGGTATAATTAATTTATAGTAATCTAGGTTTACAGTAACTCTAGAGTAGAGGTCCACAAGACTTCAGGTTAAAAATCCACCAGCTGATAAGTTGCTGATCATAGCACTTTCCCAACTCACATAACTTCCAGTGGGCTAAACACCCACAGGAAGGTGTATGGAGCAGTGCGATTTGGGTGGCAGTCATGGAGACTGCTCCCCCTGTGTCATGGCAATGGGCAAGGGGATAAAGATGAATGAAAAATAGGTGAAATAGAAAAAAATAATTTTATATAATATTTGCCAAGGCCTGATATAAATGAGGACACCAGTTTTAAAGGCCTTAGTATAAATGGGGACAAAGGAGCAGCAGAGTGACTGCTGAGCAAATCACACCATTTGATGTACCTGTCATGCAGCCTGGAAAACGCTCTTCTCTGGCTCTCTGCCAGTCTGACTCACTCATCCAGCTTCCCAGTTGACTCTTCACACCTTGAGCAGGAATAGGAATGGTGTCTCTCTGGTTTTTGGTCACAATCACAGTCTTGCTCTCAACACGTGCTACATCCTTAGGGTCTGTACGTGCCAACCAGCTGGCAAAAACATATTTAGGAGAAGAAATGTTGAATAATACGCCACCAAAACCCTGAACATCCATTCAGGTTTGTGAGGTACTTACCAGTTTTCATATTTTGGGAGCCTCCTGACCATGCCCTCATTCTCAAGACCTGCGAGAATGTTGGCTGTCTCTTCTGGCGTCCCTGTGACCACATGGACTCCGCTTGGTTTGCACTCGTCCACCGCTCCCTTAACAAAGTCTGCCACCGCAGAGGGCAGCGAGGAGAGCGAGGCCAGGGAACGTACCCTGACATTAGCCCCCACACCAGGCTGTCTGAAGACAAAAAACAAAAACATTTATATAATGACATCTTATTGGAGACTTGATGACAAGAACATAGAAGGTTCTCGCTGCAATATTATAATTCACAGGGCGGTTTATGTGGCAGACCAAACACAGAGACATAAAATTGAGATCTTGTTGTTTTCATTGTGTGTCAGTTAAGTCATTTTCTAATCTCAGACCCTGTATCTGATGACAGATGTGTTTGTATGGCGAATGATGTTTGCAAAATCAGAGAACAAGAACTAACTGAATTGACCTGCATTACAAGTATGTTGCTGTTCTATTGGTTGGTTTGTAAAAAGATCCAATGACGTTGACAGTCAACTCCAGAACGGTTTGAAATTTGATGTACATAATATACAAGCCATATATATTTACAAAATCTTAATTATCTACAGATTGTTACATGTTTCAAGCTGTTAGAGAAGAGTTTGTCGATTTTTCTACCCAAACAAATTAAAAAACCACAACTATTATATCAATTACGTTAATTATTATGTTAATACCAGATGTTTATTTATTTGTTTAGCTATAGATAATGTACCTGTTGCATTTATTTCAATGGATGGAATGCTTTTTCCCTGACAGTGACAATGTATATTGCTTTATCATTTAGACAAACGTCTGCTTATTCAGCAGCAAAAGATAACAAGGTACATTATGGGTGGAGTCAAAGAGCTGAGTGGGGTGAACTGTCAGACTCAGGGTCCAAACTCTACTCTGCCAATGCTTAAGTAATGATGAACAGACAAGAGTCACGTGATAGGGGAGAAAGCCCTGACACCTGTATTTTTGTTGTTTTTTTTAAACCTTTTTTCAATTCAGTATTTTAATGCACAGATAAAAATAGAGAATTCCAGCCATGTCTCCCACTGATATTCCATAAGATATGTTACAGACATCAAGATATGGGGCATAAACTGGCCCATGAGCATTGAACAAAACCTTTGGTCTGGGTCAACATCAGAGCTGGAGTAGCCACGACAGCACAGGCATCAATGAATAATTTACCTTAGTGTTTCTGATATTTAACCAAAAGTGTTGACCATTTGAGTGCTGCAGAGACTGAACTCACTAAACCCTACAAAGTATTTGTCATCTCAACCCAAAGAACACCAGATTCAGACTTTGATCTGTGAAAACAATTAAATCCAAAGAAGACTTTCTTTAAAAAAAAATGCCACTTCTCCTGACAATAGGAATCTGATAGCTTATGTACACTGTCCCCGGTGTGATATGGATTATCTGGCATCCATGTGGCTTTATTTATTAGCTTGAGAAAGTTTCAGTGAGTAAAACTCAGCAGGGTGGGGTGTTTACTGCCTTTCAATGTTCAGTCATTTAAAACAACTCAGCAGCCCATGTCTTTGTCTCTGTCCCCCTCCCAAGTCCTCGTCCCATCCCCCGTACAAAACCAGCAAAATCTTGGAGAAATTTGGGGGTGTAAATTCACAAATTGGGATTACGACCCCACCCAGAAACAAGCAAGGGATGAATCTGATAAGGGAGTCATTTCCCTGAGTGTCCCTCAGCTCCAGTTTAACGGGTTCTCTCTTTCTCGCTTGCTTTTAAACACACCTCCAAAGCTGTGAGCCAATACCAACGCACCACCACCAAACACGCCTACACCCTGTGCTGTAATGCCCTGATGGATCCTGGTCTGTAGTCTCTCCAGAGCAGAGAAAACACATGGCCCAAGAGAAACAAGGCTGCTGTTATTGTCACTGAGAGTTGATTAAAAGAGGACATGCTGTGCAAAGGGCAGAGTATAAAAAAAAGTAGCATTACAAAAAATTAAAATAAAGAAAAGTTGCATAAAAGTGTCTTTACATGAGATCTCCATTCATTAACAGATGTGTTATATGGGAAAACAATAGCAGTTTCACATAAACAGTAATCACAAAGGGCTCATTTTCCAAGGCCTGTTTAAAGGGAGGGGGAGGGGAGGGAGTAGATGACAAATACATACAGTACTAACGCCAGTTCTGCCTTGTTGATATATAACTAAAACATGTTTGCATTTGTTAAAAAAACAAGACTGTAACTTTTGATTTTTCAAAACAAAAGAACCACATCAGAAGTCTGCAGGCACTTACTGTATTACAACCACAGGTGATAAAGAAAGTTATGTAACATGTAAAAAAAGTCATCCTGAGTTGATAATATTAAGCTCAATGAAAACCTGATTACCCCAGGAATTGAGTTAAAGAATATTTACACGTATATTTATATATACCGTATAAATAAACTTTGCATGCAAAATAAATATGATCAACTATGAATGTGACTTGAAACTTTTGGGACAAATCATTTTCAGTTTAAGACAAATCAGGATTTTGTAGAAAATACTCACCTCCGGATGACTCTCAACAAATGGCACGACATGATGGAATCAAAAATAAAAATAGCTTAGGATTTTCTTCTTAAAAAAAAGAGGCACATGCAGGTGATGAGGTCTGGAGCTTCAATGAGCGTGAGTGAGATAGTGCGAGTGAGTGAGTAAGTGCCCACTCAGGACCTTGTACTTTGTTCACACTCAAACACCTGGATGTCGCTGAGCACACAGTCCACTGCTGTTTGTCTCCCCGTTCTCAATGTGTCTCTGACGGGTTAAGGTCTCGAGGTCTCTTTCAGCTCTCAGTCCATCATCTGTGTGTTCAGCTGCTGTTGTTGCTGCTGCTGCTGCTGCTGCTGAGTCCGGCAGACTTTCATTCACACACAAAGCTGAGTAGACCGGCTGATGCAAGTTTCACTAGTCAGGACCATCAGCCGCAACCCGAAACCCGGAAGTCCGACAGCGCAGGCCACGCCCATATCTATACGCAGGCCAACGAGCACAGCTGGAGAAGATTCAAACTTAATGCGAAGCAGAAACTTTACAATTAATAAAATAAATTTGAATTAGTCGTATTTATACAGGTACACGAACGATAGATTCATACAATGTTTAGAAAGTCAAATGTATTTATTGCGCTATTTTTGTTGACATAGTTATGCTATTAATGTTTGCATTTTTTGTCCCCTTTTAATTGTAATATGCATTTTGAATATTGTTTTAATGACAGTGGAGTGGTGTCACAGCGAAAGGTTTACAGGACAGACGTGAGACCAGCCATTATTGATGCATTAGCGCAGGGGTCGCCAACCTTTCTGAAACCAAGAGCCTCTTTCAGGGCCCTCAGTAATATGAAGAGCTACTGGTTTGATGTAGATTTACCAAACAATGCAATATTAAGAAGTTCTGGGATGGACAGCAGTGACCACTGTCCTGACCATCATGATTGGACCAAATAAAAATCATTGTTAGTGGAACTTCTGCTCAAAAAGCACAGGAACAGAACCATTTTGACCCTTTTCTGGACTAGTTTTTGTCGTTTGGAACACACCATGCAGGCACCTTAGATAGACCATGACGGCTACCAGGTGTCCCAAATTGGTGACCCCTAGATTAGAGACTCTACGTACAGTCAGAGGACAGGAGGCAGAGCTTGAGGTGGTAGAGTTAAAGATGGCGAGATTCTTATATTTTTATTATTATTAATTAATATTATTTTTAACAATCAAAAGTCCACAGTTCAATTTTGCTTTAAGGAGTGTATACAGGAACCATCTGGCGATGAGAAACCTTTGGGTTGAAACAGGAAGGTAGGAAGTTAAACACTGAGACTCAGGTGACAGCAGAGAGTTCAATTATTAATGGTGTCTCATTGCATGTCTGCTGATAATGGATGAGTGAGGAGAATTGTTAGGCTGACGTTTAACCACACAAGAAAACGTTCAAAATATGTGTACTAAGATGATGTTTCGCACAGTCATTATTTGCTTAGTCTGAGGCATGTTTTTATAGTGCTATGTTGACTCTTTGATGTAAATATTTGACTGAAAGTGACGGGACAAAAGAGAACAAAAATTGGCTATTAGATATCTCTATGTAGTACTGGAAAGTGAACCTGAATTTTGTCCCAGAGACATAAACAATGTCACCAGGGTCATTATTAAGTAGACCTGAGTAAGTTTAATTAGACTATCTCATTATTGGGTTATTGGGTAATTGAAAACACAAGGTAGGGAGCCCCAACCAGCACTTTTCTTTCCTATAGTGGGGCAACTTTGAGGTTAAGTGTGGGGAATTTTCTCCCACTAGTTGTTTGGTGTTCCTTAATGCAGAGGTCACATTTCAGTGTGTGTAGTAGTGTGTATGTAAATGACAAGGAGTTTGCTTTCCCTTCCTTTCCTATTAGTACACACATAAAATGAATATAGGACTGGCTACTATATGCTTGATGTTGTTGAACTACCACAGTGAAGGGTTATTTATTTCTTAGGGTACACATTAGGAAAAATACTGCATACACTTGAGTACAAATCTATACTGCATACACTTTAATATGTAGAGTGAATGTGGTACATTAACTCTGTATGCAGTACACAGTATGCAGTGTATGCAACGCATTACTCTGTATAATTGTAAATACTGCCAACCTTATTTGACCCAACTGTAAGTGCAGTGTGACTTTCCAGAGGTAAACTGATGAAATCTAAAGCATTGCTTTTTTAAAGTATCATTTTCATTGTTTACTGGTTATCAGTTTCAAGTGTTAATGATCATTTTATACAGTGTGATAACCACAGATAGATAGATAGATAGGTGGGTGTAACACAATTACAGTCTCTGCTAACAGATTAGTATGGTTTCTAAAAACATTTCTACCACTGAATTATTTTAAATTTTACTTTATATTGGTCTTTATATTTCAAGTCAAATTGTGGTTGCTCTTGATAAAACTGCCCAAGAAAAAAACAACATGTTTTTCAAAAACAATATATATTCTTTCTTCATGCTGTTGGCAGAGCACTATCCATCTTTCTGGTTGGTGTAATTAGTATGTAGCATGGTGTTGTGATAAAACACATAAACTTTGTACTGACTCCCAAATCTGAGTAGCTCACTTATTCCTCCTTCTATGACCTTTGATCTAAATGTTTCCTAACAGTATACGTGAGCAGAATAACACAGCCATGCTTTAATCACTCACATAATCAAAACCACTAAATCAATAGCTGAGTGTAAACAAATGCAGCCTTTGCACCCTTGATGTAGGTCCATCCACATATCAGTCTATGTCTATCAAAAATATAGACGTTCTCATCTAAATTTACAGTATGTATTATCCTTGTATAAGCCTAGATTCTTCTTAATTCCTCCTAATGTGATTAAATCTGATTTGTTAACCTGTTTGGCTGCGACGGCCTGGATGAGCTTTGACATCATGTGCTGGTACAATGATAAGGGACTTTGTTTGCCTTGATAGGTACTGACCTTGCTCAGGTTTGTAAATGTATTTATTTTCATTAACCAAAATGTTCTTGACCTTGTATGGTCATGTAGTTGGACAACAGCAGGCCCTGGTACACTGGATGGAAGCCAGGGTTCTGGAGTGATCAATAGGGATCAATAGTCTGTGATCAATATTTAGACAGATAAAGTGAGAGATAATTTCATGAAGTTTACCTCATTCTTGCAAATTACCCGATATTTATACTGTAGATATATATATGTATACAGTATATATATGTATATATACTATATCTATACATTCACAGTAAAGTACATCCTCCCAAATCTCTAGCTCCGGATGGATGTGAGTCTGAAAATTGAGACTCTTTTGTTGCACGATTCACGTTGATCCAACCCAATTTTCTCATTCATAGAGACCAGTGTTGATGATGTATGTTGTACGTTGTAACAATAATTGACAGAATTTACTGTAATATAATCAGACTATTGCAGTAAATGTACTTACACAGATTGATGTAATACACTGTACTTAGTATAGTATTGTGTACTCCACTAGTAAATATATGGTAAGTGTTAATATTTTATATATTTGCTCTTCACATATAGCCTAAACTACGTCACATTTGTTCATACATATTTTTATATGAATTTGTTTTTTTTAATGAATATAAAATATTTTTACATTTGAAAAGTTGGATTATAACTTTTATCCAATCATACTTCAGTTAGCTAGTGTTGTCAAGTTCCATGAAATCTACCAGAGCTCTGTGAGGGCTTTGTAAGTTAACACATGTACGTATGAATGTACACATCTATCTATCTATCTATCTATCTATCTATCTATCTATCTATCTATCTATCTATCTATCTATCTATGTATCTATCAAGCAACATTTAATTATTATTATTATGAGCCTATGGTAAGGGTTATATAATGTATATGTGTGGCTCCTCATGGTCAATTTTCTGTTGTTCGGTTTTTTCTTTGTTTTCTACACCTCTATAGTGTTGTATGACACAAGATTTGCAGGAAATTCACCTTTTATACTTTTTTTGTGTTGAACATTTATAACTGATGCAACCCTTCGGTGAAATGACAGTGGGGGCAGTGGCTCTAAAGCCTACACACATCTTAGACTGAGTAATGCAGAGCAAAGTTTCCTGTTTCCCTCCAAACGTTCTCTAACAGCAGTGGATCTGTAGTCATGCAACCCTATCTAATTACGTTCAAACAAACACACCAACTATAAATACTTTTTTTTCTTAATTATCTGCATCCTCTCATTTACCACGCCATGCCGGTCCGGTCGCCTCTCTGCGCACACCAGCATCATCTAGTGGATAGAATTAGCTATTACAGAAGAAGATGTCAACGTGTTGTGAATGTATATTTTTATTAATATTTTTTATACCATGTAACTACTACAGTACTCAATGTCCACATGAAGCAAACCCGCCCTGTGTCGTGTTATAATTTCAATGAGTCTTAATTTTGTCTTAATTTCAATCCACTAAATGCGGTAAAAGTAAAGCAACATGTCATTATGGTACGTTATATAATTAATAATATTAATATAATAATACTAATATTAAATAAATCATACCAATATTAACCAATAATATATTCTGACAGTCTCAAGTGTTCAAAGTCGATAAATAAATGTCACTACAATTCCCAGAATGCAACATTTTAATCTACTTTAACAAGGAAGTACGGTAATTTTTATATCACAAATGACTTTCGTTTTCGATTTTACCCCTTTTGTGGCGTCTACGCATCGGTATCGCACTAACGACGGGGTTTATAATATTCCGGGTATTAATATCTTGCTAATACGATAATAAACTTTACAGAACTTTGAATCTGCAGACACTCGACATGGCCGCCCTGGATATACGACTTGATTCCAGCAAACAGGTAAGACCCAGTACGTGTGGCTGTGCTGGAGCTGCCAGGAGTAAAGTTAAACACCTTAGAGAGAAAGTATCCGGGTTCAATTTCTTATATATATCAGTTACACATAGGTAACAGGTGAACTGTTGTGTATGTTAACGTGTCCCTGTGTCTATTTTACTTCCACTATCACTTTCTAACTGACCTCTTTCTTTACAGGTTGATGACTTCTGCCAGAAACTCAACAAAGAGGTTATATATCAAGATCATCATTAACTACACGAGGAAAAATAAAACAAGTCTAATAATCAAAATGCTTTTTATTGTATTTGATTACATTTTCTAACAACAGGCAGAAGATCTGGTGAAAAAATTCTTCCCTCAGAAGATCGAAGAGCTGCAAATGTTAATAAAGGTATATGGCCAAGGGATAATATTTTATACAACTGTGTAACAGCTACAAGTAAACGAATCACACCGTTAACCAGCATTTGAGCATATAGAACTGTATGGTTAAATACAATTTATTCAGGATTTAGTGAATATCACAGGCCTACTACAAACTGGGGGAATCTTTTTGGTGGCAGGAAAGTGATTTTTTTGTTTGCATTGTCAGTGTTGCATTATTTAGTTGCATCGTGTGCATCTGCATTATTTGATTTATTTCCAAACACGTAATGTAATCTACAGAGCGTTGGTTTAATAAATTACAAATGGGAGTAATCTATTAAACCTGCTCTGAGTGAAACAAGGCTCATTTATAGTAAACCAGTGCATTGTAGTGTTTGTTATGAACACTATAACAGTTCTGTACTTAAGTTAGGTGCTGATTTTCCTTTTTTTATTTTGTCAGACCCTTTCAACCTGTGACAGTCTGGAGACCCTTAAGGCACCGCTGGACATCCCCATTCCTGACCCAGTCAAGGAAGAGGCCAAACGCAAGAAGAAGGAAGAAGTGGGTCTCTGTCCATGCAGTCTGAAATAACTGAATACCTGAAATATCCAAACTACTAAACAGCACTGATCAAAGCAGTGTCACATAAGAGCACAATGTGGCTGAATTTTGGTAATAGATTGGTAGACTATAAAAAACTCTTGTTTTTTTTTCTCCAAATATTACACAAAGCCCCTTAAATGAGTGCTACTGCAATTGATAATATTTAGCTCTTAATTAAATTATATAATTTAAGTACAATAATACAAAGAACTTGGTTTGGTTTTCGTGAAAGCATGTAATATTATATAATTTATAATAATAATATACCTAATGTTTTTCTGATCTTCTGCAGAAGGAGGGAAAGAAGGATAAGGATAAGGACAAGGACAGCGGTAAAGAGGACGAAGATGCAGGTGAATAAATAACTTTATCTTTTTGACATTTTTTTAAAGTACAAATTCATCTTTCTATTGTATGAATAAATAGGTATAAGATTAAAAAATACAGTAAAGAAAGACTTTGAACCATTTTTGCTGTAGAATCAAATACCTACATGAGACTTTCTGGTTATAAGCCTTGGTCCAAATAACAATTTTTTATATAAGTACATTATTTTAATATTTAGCCGTTGAGAATTCCTTCCTGAGGTAGTTGTAATTTCCAAAGCTAAGATGTTTATATGATACCTAAAGTTTGAACATACACTTTCTATTCTCAAATATTCTTGTAGATTTTTGACAATATGATTTGGTTTACATGTTAATAAAGTTACTTATAAGTGAAAGCAGATTTGTTATTACACAGGAACTGTGATTCAAAATAGAATTCTCCTTATGTTTTGTTTCTCCAGGTCCTCCATGTGGGCCAATATGCACCAATGAGAAGGTGGAGAGACTCCTGAAGGAAGTGAAGCCTCAGATCCACACACTGAAGGAGAAGCTCAACATGGTCAGTCAGTCTGTTACCTTGTATTCTGGGTTGAATTTCTTTTTAATATCAAACTGCATTGGCAGCAACTGCTGGCAGTATTACAGCTCACATTGTTCTTCCTCTGAAAGGTTTCGATGTGGGTCCAACTCCAGATCCCCAAAATTGAGGATGGAAACAACTTTGGAGTCGCCGTACAGGTATAAATGTTGGTTCTACACATCATCAATTTTAGTGATGATGTGTGAATGGCCTATATTATAATAGATTTTTTTTATTATTTATTATTCTGTTTGGCAGGAGAAAGTGTTTGAGCTGCTGACCAACACGCGCACCAAGATTGAGGGATTCCAAACTCAAATATCGAAGTATGTGACGCACACAAACAGTGAACACCTTAATAAAAGAATCATTTATCTGTTTGTAGATACATATATTTAGATATTTGTAGATTTATAGATATTTCTTATGTTGATTTCAAAATAAAGGTCAGTGAGATATTCTTTTGTCAAAATATCTTAATGTTAAATCCCAATTGTAAGATTTTATTTTAACCAGTTATTTGTTATAACGACAATTAAGGTTGGCAGTGCTTGGTTTCATAATTCTGTTCCGTTATCTGTTGATGCTGTTTATATTGCAACTTGTCACTAGGTGGAGCTCTAGATAGTTTTGCCACAATAGGGCGGCTATGTAGTGCTATTCATTCCATTCCACAAGTTCGTACAATATCCATACAACGCTTAAGAAGCAGGCTCTCAATGCCAACTTAATAAAAAAATCTATCAGGGTTTTTTTTTTCCAACTCTGGTTCCAGCTCATGATTGTAGTCACTTTTCTTTAGAGAAGAAAACCTCTACTCACACAAGAGTTAGAATTACAACTAGTTTATAAAAGGGTATTATATTATTGTCCTCACTTCACTTTAATCATAACTGTGCCCTGTGTTTCTGAGGTGGTACAGTTCAAAAGAGGAACCACGTCATTTACACGGAGGCGTTGTAATCTCACTATGAAGCAGCCTGTCTCTGAATAACATGAATAATAACATGAACCGCTTGTTTGTTTCCCCAGATATTACAGCGAGAGGGGTGATGCTGTGGCTAAAGCCTCCAAACAACCTCACGTGGTTAGTACTACTCTTCTATTGCCGTGTTACTCAGTACTCACAGAGTAATCATTTTTCACACTGTAACTCAGGACCTGTGTACACATATTTTGTTTTTCAGGGAGACTACAGGCAGCTGGTGCACGAGCTGGACCAGTATCAGTACACTGAGCTACGCCTTGTGGTCCTGGACATATGTAACACCTATGTAAGAAACAGCCATAACTGTTTTATTTAACGTAACGTAAAAAGAGAATAAATCTATTTGGTAAAAACAATGGAAATATAAACCTAGGAGTAATTGATCAAACCTTGACTTTAAAACAAACAACATCCACATCTGTGAAATACTCCAGCTGTGATGAGGCTGTGGATGTAGTGAATAATTAAAATTGGTTCCTTCCTAATAGACTGGTAATTCTACTAATTGCAGTACTTGTGTTAAACTGATCCATTCTCCTCCTCCTGTCCATTAATCACCATCTTCTCAGCCTCTGTTTATTGTCTTGCTGTGTTTGTGTTTGATGCTTCCAATGAATGCAGCAGTGCAGGTGCTGATGAAAGGAGACGCGTAACACAATAACACGGCTGCTCTGTATCTCAGTACTGTTCCTTTTAATGCTCTTTCCCTCCGACCAGTTTTTTTTGTTTCATCTCTCTGTCCCTTTTTTCGTTCTCTTCCTGCAGGCCGTGCTGTTTGACATTATTGACAAGAACTACGACAAGATTAAGAAGCCTAGAGGAGATGGGAAAGCGCTCATCTACTGATCCTGACATCTGCCCTCTCACAGGCCTTCACGGGATACAGAAAGTCTAGTGTGACACTCTTATCGAGTAACAAAATAGCCACAGTGATCCATAAAAACTCCTGCCTTCTCCTGTTGTGCATGCATTTTGTTTCAGCTTACAAAATAAAGCAACATGATTCTGATAACTCTCACTGTGTCCCAAAAAAGCAATATGAAACATTGTTTTTGAACTAGTGACAACACAAGAATGAAAGTGACCTCCTCATTTATTCGAATCATTTCACACTTGTGTAGTTGACAAAAGTAGGTTAGCAGTTGTCCATTGTAGAGGCACTGTATTAACATTTTGTGCAGAAAACTTAAGAATAAACGTAAGCACAGGAGGAAATAGAGTTAAGTTTTTCTGTCTACTAGAAATAAACTAAACCAATGTCAAATACAACAAATACACTTTCAGAGATTTGATAAAATATTAAAGAATTTTTTTTACAGTACTTTACTCTAGCTTTAGAACTCACAATCATCCCTTGTCAAACTTTAGTGTTTGTCAGTGTCTGTACTGGGTAATAGTCCATCTTTTGGCAAACAAACAAAACACCATCTTGGTGCAAACTTGTACCATCCCTGGTAGAGTCCTTTCCAGCCCAGGTAGCCTAAAGCTCCCCCTAACTGCTGGGAGGGGAACTTTGGAAAGTATGCCAGCAAACACAATAAAAGGAACAGCAGCACAGCAAGAAGAAAAACACTGAAGAGGAAGACAAATCTTAAGGGTGCTCCTGGAGATCCCTCCTGACGTATTTTGGGGGCTGTGTGGAGGCCAAAGACAGCGAGTTCCTCCACTAAAAGCAGGCAGCACAAGCAGAGGATGAGGATGTCCTGGGATACTTCATATCCTCTCCACAGCATGTTGCCACGGAGGCAAGAGGCCCTGGTTTCATCTTCATGCAGGAGCAACAGAGGCATTACTGCAGTGGCAGAGCTTTGGCTGTCGCCCTGTGTGACAGGCACCGGTTCATAACAGGTTCCTGTAGCATCTTCCAGCAGAGTCAGGAGCTGGCAACACCCACACCAGAGCAAACCTACCACACCTATCCTTGAGAGGTGGCGCAGGGCGAGAGAGATGGAGTGTCGGGCTGAGAGGGAGAGTAGGAAGATGAAGGAACAGGTAAAGATGCAGGTCCAACCCCAGGTGGATCTCAAAAATTTCCTGCGGTACATGACAAATAAAGATGCATTTAACACACGAAAAAGTTTGATTGTCTCATAAAGGGGAGAAAACATGTGTTTTATTGACTTTTGTAGAATGTTGTGCTTTTCTTTTTGATGATTATTGTGTATTTGCCTTAACAGAGGAACCAAACCTGGTATTGTAACTATTGGTAGTAAATAGTTTGGGTAGAATATATCAATCAATAATATCAATCAATCAAGTTTTATTTATATAACTCACATTTACAAATCAAATTTGTCACACAGGGCTTTACAGGGTAATTGCAGTGCAAGTTAACACCTAACAAGAAAAAATGCACAAAATTGTGTGTGTGTGTGTGTGTTTGTGAATGTGTGTTATGTTTCATTCTGCCCACCGGGTAATTTTTCTAGGATGTAAGTGATACAGCAGCTGCAGAACAATGCACAGTATAACAGAGACAGCAAAAATGCATATGCAAAACTGAAAACAACACAAAACAGAATAAGATCAAATAACACAGGAAAATTAGTAACGCAATAGAACCATGCAATACAAATACAGAGATATTTTTTCAAAAAGTCATATCTACAAGAAAGGAGAATAACAAAAAAAAAACATACTGGGTTTCACAAATGGCACTGTGGAATAAAAATGTAAATGAGGTTACAATAAATAACTCCTGTCATTATACAAATGATAAATTATTAAAAGTACTTGCAATACAACTTAAATTACGTGTATACATCAGTATGCCCTGACTGACTGGCTAAATGTATTGAAAACATAGACAATACCACAATGACATAGGTTTTGTGTGCAAAAGTGTAATGTTATATATTATTAGACATAATAAAAAAAAATTATACACTTAAAACAGACTTAGTCCAGTCCACTAACTTAATGCCCAAGGCTTTTGCTGAATATTATATATATATATAGAAATATATATATATATATATATATATATACATATATCTGTGTGTGTATATATACAGTATATAGCCAATATATATTGTAATATTGTATATTTCCACATCAGTGAGGAACCATGTGTTAAAAATAAAACATTATATATGATATATTTGGCCTAAAAATTCCATGCAGTAATTAGTATTACGTGTCAACATATTAAATGTGGCTGATCACCTGCACGGTCTTATTGTATCTCAATGCAAAAGCAGTAAGAATTAAAGTAAGGAAAGCGCTCACCTGTACAGGTAGTGGTGACTGTTTGCGAAGATGCTGAACTTTGAGACCCACAGACTCAGCACAGGCCCAAACAGAACCAAAGCTGACAGCATGAGGTGGAAATGTCTCCTGACCACTTGGCTTCCCAAAACAGTGGCCAGCAGGTTTGTGACAGATTCCAGTATGGTATTGAGGACTCTGAGAATGAACTTCCCTGATAGCATCAGCTCCTCTGCCATTTTGTGCAACTTTTCCAAGGTCACCTCTGGTGCAAGGCTGTTCAAGGACTTTTCACTCGTCAAATGTCCCATATTTGTCCTGTCCACTTGTCTCATCAGGGTGATTTTATGGGCAGAGTTTGTTCTTTTTGTCCCCTTTTTGCGTCCTGAAGCTACAGCCTACCTAACTGTCTTTTGACTGAAAGTCACACTAGTCCCTGCCTGGGACCTTCCCACTTTATCACTGTCAGACATGCGGGAGAGCACATGTTTTACAAAAATACAACCCATCTGCCCTTTTGCCCCTCCCCCTCTCCAAACACAGGCTGAAAGTAGAGCCACATTTAAAGCTGCTGTTGGATCTGACCCCATTCTTCTCCACAACAATCTTACACCAGTCTGCAACATGCTCCCTCTTCTCTGACTCGCCTTTATTCCCAGGCACATTCCTGCAGTCGTCTGTTGGAGCCGGTGTGAATACTCACTTTGATTTCGATTATACAATGTTGCCAGTCTGCATTTGGATTCAGGGACAGCTGCATTTCATCCACAGTACTTTCAGTTCTTTTTATTCCCAGGCCCAATCCTCAGGCCACAGCCTCTTAAAACCTCTTCAGCCAAATGGAATAAATTTAGTCTTTGCATGAGATTCATGCTTAGTGAAACACACTGCTCTATTTTTTCCAGCCAGAACACCGAGTTCTACAAATGCTGCTGGAGTACATATGTGAAAAAAGGCTATACCTATTGCGCAGGCAGCTGTGCTGTTGGCAGATTTACATAAGGGCTTTAATTCCTTTTACACTGTTAAATCCCACACAAAATTTCAATATATCACGACAGCATTGAACATAGTGTTCTGATGACTTCACTTCATAGATCTAGCATTTTCTTAAATCACAGCTGACTTGTTTTCCCTTTTGCAAAAATAATTACAAGCAGTGTGTCTCGCTTAGACTCTGCCTCATATTGTAATGATTTAATCACAGGGATTTTTTTTTTGAGAAGCAAACTTGTAATAAGTAGAAACAATAAGTGTAATTCAAACCAGACGTGCCACAGAACCTCGGTCTAATTTTAGAGCTCTTGCTGCATCGGTCATTACGACGACCTTAAGACGACTTTTCTTGATTCCTGCAGCAGCTGTGTTTCAGCTGTCTGCTATTTGCTACTGATAATAGCATACCTAAATGATGGATTTGACCAAGTGATGTGATTTCCTAATGTGAGGTAAAAATACAGAGAATTGATTTGAGGTTGTGCAAAAACTGCGTACAGTGAAATTAGTGTTAAAAGCGAGAGATTCAACGTAAAAAAGATTTGTTAAGATGCATGTCAAAGCAGTTGTACAACTAACAACATAAATAAGACTTGAGATTTTCAGTTCATTAAAATCCCTGCAGTGATGGTAGAAAGTAAACATGCTGATAGGCTGCAACATCTTTAATGCACATTCTTCATCTCCCTTATTGCAACCAGGCCTGATAGAGATGATGTTTGGACAACTGCCTGGCCATGTTTGAATCAATGTGGAGTGCTGTTGCCCTAAATGTCATACATACCCAGAAACAGAAAGCTAACTCAACGCTGACTTTGGAGCCGTTAGCTAGCTAACACATTAACAAAGAGGTTAAATATTTGTCAATCTATTCGGGTTGAAAGTGTGAACTAACAGCACAAGATAAGCAGAAAAGCAGAACTAGGTATATGAAGATTAAGAACAGATGCAACCAGCTGATGGTGATTTTGGGAATATTGTTGTGCAGAATACCGACATTTTACTCTGCTCATAGCTAATGATTGACGAACTGTTGTAATACATGATGCATTGCAATAGTATTAAATTTTGAGGTATTAAATAACAAGGTTTGTAAATAGGCCATCAAAACTGCATTTAATCATCAGATCTAGAACCACAAAATTGCAGACAATTCTTTAAAATAAAGGTAAAGACTAACAATGTAGTATTTGCAATGTGTAAATACAATTTTATTGGTTTTTTTTTTTGTCCAAAAACAGAGAAAAAAATACCTTGATGTTGACACCTTAAATTGTTTTTAACAGTTCAGTGTGCACCTGCCTTTAGGTTGACGATCCTGTCATAGAAAGCTATGCTGAAGAAGTAAATTATCTTTTGTTTTATTGGCTCACAGCTCGAGTTAAGAGCTCCGTGTTGACCCGCATAAAAACAAGACAAAAGGCCAGTGATGTTTTCTGACCTGAGACCAAAGAAGATAATTCACACTCAAGTGACTTATTATTTAAGAGCAAATCTGTAAGTGTGTTTGTACCTTTCTCCTGAGTGACAGAAAACCAGTGGACCAATAGACAAACTCACTGGTTTTAGTCTATGGCTGTTATAGCACTTGATACATTGTTAATATATTCATTTTCAATATATACTCTTAAACAAAACTGACCTTACACTTCCACAACCCCTAAAGTGTGACCTTGCAGTCAAGTCAGGACACTAACAACAATCTAAATACACTTGTAGAGTGCAAACACATCATTAAAATACTATACAATTATACATCATCATCATCAACCTTCTGATCTGCTATGTTAAACATTTAATTTTTGTATCTTAGATCACCAGCTGATAAAGTCTATGCTGAAATTATTTTGTTTCAGCACATTTGAAATGATAGCCCAAATAATTAAAATGCCATGGTGGAAGAAAATAAAAAGCAAATGAAAAAAATAGGGCATTCTCTTAAGCTAATTCTTAATTCCAGGCTTTATTGCCCTTCCAATAAACACATAGCAACTCGCTATATTTATAATCATATTTGTCCAGCATTGATCTTTGTAGACATCTGAGTCTCTCCCAGTCCTTCTGGGCTTATAATTTTCCTCCACTTGGACCTCTCTCGCTCTCTCTCACTCTCTTTCTTTCTACATCTTTTCCACATCTTCTCTCTCTCCATCAGTCTCTGTCCCTCTTCCGTTCCTCCTCCAGAGGATGTGTTTGTCTGTGCTCCCACATCTGAACTGCTCCATCCCACTGTTGACAAAGGAAAAACAGGAATCAGAATTTATAGTGAAATTGTTAAAGTTGAAAGCTAAAGATTGAAAAAAAAAAACGTAAACACTGAATCCTATAGTATAGTACACTATGGCCTGTGTTAAGTGTGCCTGTATATACATTAGATGCCACAGGGCAAATGTGGTGTCTTGCTTCCCTCTGTGTGCATTTCAAACAACATTGCATCTCATTTTCCTTTTATTTGAGATCTTTTTAACTTTTTATCTTTTTATCTTTTTTTTTCCTTTTATTTGAGGTCTTTTTAAACAGGCCCACCAAGACTGTGAAAATTATTATTCTATACTATCATTATACTTCTGCCTATACTTTTAGTACAAATTGCCCCCAACCCATTTGTTCTCCTAAGAAAACTCGAGAGGAATAAATATATGACATCTCTGCTCCCGACATATTTTAGGACACATTATGGTCGCTAAGTCAAAATGTTTTCCCCACCCCTGGGTTATAACATTACAGCTACTTACAGAACTGCTGATGATATTGTCCTCATATGGATGCCAGCTGACATCCCTAACACAGGCATCATGGTTGGACAGTTTGGAAACAACAGAACCTGTTAGCACATCATAAACTGTGAGAGAGAAAAAGAGAAAGAGAGAGAAAGGGAGAAACATTAGAAACACTGTTCAAACAGGTTAGAATTGATATGATGTTGCCCGGTTGGTATTTTCATACATTTTCATTTTTTGGATCAGATCTAGTTTCATATGTTGATCATATCACATATCACATCTGGGTCTGTTTGTACTACATTCTGTGAAAGTTTAGGTATTTTACATATAAGATTTTCTGTCTGGTCGTTGAGCATGGCTCTTAGGTTGTTAACAATCGGCATGTACAGCAAAAAGCACAGGGATTTCTGTGTCATTGAGGACCTGTGATTAATAATCTGTATTTAATCCAGTTTAATTTAGTCCAGTTTATGTGGTTACACAAGTATGTTTATGCCTCTGAGTCTTGCACACTGCCCTTTTTGATTTTTGAAAAAAACTTGATATTGGCTTTGTATAACTGCTATTTATGTGTTGAAAATGACCAAATGAACAAAGATTTGAAAAAAAACAAAAAACAAAAGGATGTTCATGCCACTACAGGAAAACAAGTACATCTCTTGTCAATTCCCATAACAAATTGCTTTTCTATGATAAAATCTATCTGCCACCACAAAGACTTTGAGGCAGTGACCAAAACTGACGTTTAATCCATGGTTAAATTTCAGTTCATTAAGATATTGATACACCAACTGGTTTTGCACTTACTGACGATTTTTCCTGTTGAGCAGCCAGAGTAGATAAACCTCTGACCGGTACTGAACTCTGGTGAAAAACGGCAGCGGATGAGTGTGTGTAGAACGCCGTGACCACGATAGGTCATCACAGACGTGTCTCCAGTTAGCTTGTGTCTTTTCAGGGCTGCAATGGAAAAATAAATAATTTTAAAAAAAGAAAGAAATGCTCAGGATGCCAACGTGCAGCACTCAATTGCACTGTTAGCTATTAACTGGAAACATGATTATTAAGAAGACGCTGATGTGTAGACTGGACATCAGCAGCTATTTTAAGTATTTTAAATAAAACATATCATCATATAAAAGCGTGTTTGTATATGTATGAAGTGTGAGTCAAAGACTGGTGCAGTGGACAGAATCCTCTTTTTTTCCAAAATGACACATTGTTCAGAAACAGAAAATGTAGGTAAATGTACAGGTAAATTGTTTATTATTTATGTGCAACCCATGAGTTGAGAACCTCTGATTCAGATCCTTGAAATCTTCATTCTTTCCTTTCCTTCCTTACCTTTTGGTGGAACTTGCTGCCAGCGGTAATCCCAGTTTTGATGTGTGACAGCAAGACGTGACGCTGCCAGTCCCTCCTTAGGTGAGAATTTTCTAATGTCCCAGAGTTTGATGGACTGGTCTTTAGAGTTGCTTATCAGATAGCGTGCATCTCCCTGGCCCAATGAAAACACACACACAAGATCCAGATATTAAAAAAAAAAAAAAGGAAACACATTGTACCTGTGCGCCCCTGAGACTATTGGGCTGGACTAGAAATGAGTGTACTGTGGCTAATTTGGGCCTGTAATTAATCATTTTCAGTCAAATCCAAATAAAATGCCAACAGCATCTTTTTCCACCTTGCTGTGGATGAAGGTAATGCCGTCTCGGTGTCCAGCCAGCTGTCCCACGGGCCGAGGTCTGTCCTCTTGCAGCATCCGTCTGTCCCACACCTTGCACACAGCATCATCGCTGCCAGAAAATAGCAGCTGGGATGAGCTGTCCGCAAATGCAACAGCATTCACGTCGTCTTCATGGGCATCAATCTAAAAGAGAAGAACGTCAGTGACTAATAGTGCAGTGCATGTGTGTGGGTGAGTCAGTGTTTTTCAGAGGAAGACTTAGATAAAAGGGTTTTCTCATAAATAGATGCTAATTTTAAATATTACATTTAAATCCATATACATAGCAGCAGCCCAGAAATTTGGAACAAATCAGAATTAGATATGTTGTTTGTGTCACAAAGGATAAAGTGTCAGACGGTGCAGCAGTGTAGCTGACTCATGATGGTTTTGGAAAACAATAAAGCTCTGTGGCTGAGAGGAATCTGACACCTCACTTGTTCAAATGAGACAGCATTGGCTTCCAACCTTAATGCAATTAGGTTTTAAGAACACAAAAAACAACGCAATATTTTAACTACCACCTCTTAAAACACAAGGATGCCAGAACTGTGCAAAGGTAATTCAGAATAAACTGAGAATCTGTCATGCAGAGGTAGGAGAGCGTGTCAGATCATGATGAAGCAGATGGCAAATGATTTCCACACAGAGGGTGGTTGTGGGAAGAGGAGGTGGATTTAACCCCTCTGTCCCACTGACAGAAGGATCAGGATTTTTGTTTTAACAATAAAAGCAGCAGAGCAGATCTTGGCATCACCTGACTTGGTGTAGGTTCTGTAATATTTATTTTTGCTTGATTGTATGATAGGATTGACCTGTGGTGTTTCTGTCTCTGACATAAAGGGGAGTACAAACAGAATAACACAAAAAAGAGAATGAGGAATTTACCTTCAATGTTCTTTTATTCTGCTCAAGGTCATACACATATAGGCAGCCATCGTTTGCTCTGTATTGACACAATGAAGTAATATTTGATTAAGCACGTAATTTGTTTTTGTGTGTGTGTGCGCGTGCAGATCTACTTCACACTTTTTTTTTAGCTATTAATAGACCATCTAAGGTTGGAAAATGATATCAAGAAATCATGTGTGTCTGTTCCTCACAATCTCTCTTCTTTCTTTATATTCCTTTCGGCTTGTCCCTTTTTCAGGGGATGCCACAGTGAGTCAACAATTTCCATTTCGTCCTGTCCTCTGTATCCTCAGCTCTAACTCCATCCACCTTCATGTACTACCTCACTGCATCCATAAATCTCCTCTTTGGCCTTCCTTTTCATCTCCTACCTGGTAGCTCCATCTTTAGCATTCTTCTACCAATATAATCACTGTCCCTCCTTTGAACATGTCCAATGTCTCAATCCAATCAGTTGATAATGACAAAGTTGGTGTTACATACGTAATCACGTTTTGGTCTTTAAAACAGCAAAGCATTTCTTAAAACATACTTCAAGCTTAAACATCATGGTAGAATGCTGTTAAGGCTTAAGTGATATAGCTAATGTAGATCTCTTATCATGTTTAAAATTAGAAAGCAGGAAACAAGGTTAAGAAAACTCACCCTCCCAGGACCTCTTTGCCATCTGTGGATGCAGCCAGGGAGAATACACAAAACCTTCTCTCATCTGGACTAAAACCACAGAGAGAAACACACATGCAGCGTTGAAAAAGCAGCAGTAATACAAAGACGGAATAACAACTACACCGCCCATTGTATGTATGTCATGCCACACTAGGATGGATAATGGCACACGTCAAGCGTTAAACAATGCATGTAAAGGGTGTGTGTTTGCATAGAACACACAGTACCACAGGCTGGATGAAGATGAGTTTCCAAGTGAAATTTTCAACCAGATGTAAATGGATGCAAGAAATGAGAGATTACCTTCTTCCTAATGTTATAAGTTACTATTTGGGAAACACTAACTTGAGATCCAGGGCGGTGTGGTGTTCACTGTCTCCATCTAAACTGCACATGTGAACTGTTTGAAAGAAACATGCAGATAAATAATTCAGACAATTCAACAATTAATAAATACATGTTTGTTTGATAGGTAGGATGACAATTGCTTTTGATTTTTGACCCTACAAAACTATTCTACGTTAAAACATTTTAAAAAAATGTTAAAGACAACATAAACATACATTGTCACACTTGGTTAATCTGATGATTTATTGGTACTAAATATGTTAGAAAACTTTTTGTATGTATATTATACATATACACAAATATATATGTACAGTATATATAAAAAGGCAAATGCTATTATATCTTATCAGTGGCCACATTAAGTATAGTGTTAGCAAGTCTTACTGTAGTCAGACCAGCTGGAGTAGAGAACATGGTGAGCATCGGGAGTAAAGCAGACGTCAAGAACGCTCCACCCTACATCACGAGCCTTCACTGTTCGGACTAAATTAAAACGGCCCTTGGTGGTGTCGTACAGGCGGATGTTTTGGTCTTCAATGACCAACATAAAAAAGGAGACGTGCAAAGTCATTAATTTTTTCAAGAACTTTTAAGAATAAATGAAACCCAGTATTGCATATGAATAAATTGATTTATTTGGAATTTAGATTTATTGAAATTTACTGTATTTTTGAATATCTGATGAGATTTTTACCCTGGCAGGCGGAGAGGAACATGTTGCCATCTTCGCTGTAAACTCCACAGAAGGCTTTCTGCTCATATGTGTCCTTGTGCGAAACATAATTTGGCAGGTAACTGTTGAGGCAACCAATGATAAATATTAATTAAGAGTCAAGAGTTAATGCCTTGTCAGGAATGAATGTTTGATTTTATAGTGAACTGAAACATTATTGGAAAACCTACTGTGAGCGTATCCGACTGCACTCCCCGTGGGAAAAACTGGAAGCTCTACATCTGCCTTGTTCTCTCTACAGTAGAAGTATTGAATTATATGATTGCTATGCAACCAGCAATAGGTGTAACTTTTGGTGTGGCTGCATTAGAAATTGGAGTCCAAGAACTAATTAGCATCCGTGTAGTCTGACCTCTGTTAGCATGTGGGTAAAACTGCGTTGGACTTTCTGGGCAGAAGAGGCAGTGGCCAACAGGATCTGGGTTCGGATCTCACTTTTGTCAACCTCAAGTGTGTCCGGCTGCGCATCCACTGATGAGATGCACAAAAGGTACATTGACCAGATGCGTTTTATTATTAATAGCATAAATATTATAAATATTATTATGTCAGATGTTACCTGGTGGGTTGTAGCGATCACCGAGTCGACCTTCCCAGGCTCCATCACTGTCCTCGTCAGAGTCAGAGTATGACTGGACCAACTGCAACCCTGTGGCTCCACTGCCATGGACCAGCCTGACCTGGCCCCTGCCACAACAATCAGTCTCATGGGTGCAAATTGTGATAAATAGAAATGGATGGATTAACTGTTTGTTGTTTTTTTACCTTCTTAGTAGATAAGCCAGCACTTCAGCTAAGTCGACGTCCTCGTCTGATGCTGATGATCGTCTATCTGTAGTTCCACTTGGGCGATTTGATTCAGGTGCTTCCGACTGTTCAGCTGGGTTGTCACTGGAGGAGCGTCTCCCACCAGACATCCCAGAACTAGACTGAGAGCCCATAGACTGAAGGATGCCTAAAGGAAAATGGTAAAAGGTATTAGCTAATTAGGTCACTGTTGTATTGTTAATTAATGTATTACTAATGTTTGTTAAATCCAGGAAGTGATAAAAAAAATAACCATGTCAGCATGTTTACCTTACACATCTAGTTGCTGCAGCTCGCACAAGGTCCTTCCTATACATTTTTCTTACTTTACGTTACTTTTAATAATGTGTGTCCTTTTCAAGCCTGGAGTATGTTGTCTTGGGTAAAGCAAAGATTAATAATGATATTTTAAGAAACTTGAAGATTTAAAGTAATGCACCTAAACACTAAATCCATTTTCGATTTTAATGAACACCCAGTGTGATAAAACAAATAATTATTGGAAGGTCGACACAGGCAGTAGATAAATCTACATCAGGTGCAGATATCGTACTTTCCCTCAGTGCTCAAACGTTCCCCCTGTCTAGACTGGAACACTGCTAACAGCTAGCCACGGAGGCTAACGAAGTATATTACCGTGTGTCCGTCAGACGGCCTTCTCCAGCTCCGAGTGTTTGTGTGAGATCACAGCGGTTTGTCATGAGTAGGACGCTGTCCTAAAGGAGAGATGTTGTTGAATGTTGTCAAATCTGCAACGGGAACACTCAGACGGCCGCCATATTGTTTACCAACGTAACAGTAAGAAAAAACTGCGTATTCCAGTTAGCTGTCACGTGATACAAGCTTGTTATCAAATGTGTTTATACAGTTAAAACATTTTTAAAGAAAATTATACATAAATAAATCACCCTGTTAATCTTTTATTAAACCTGTTTTCTGCTTGTGTGTTAGTTTATGCGATTAATTTATGACAAAGACATATTTGCATATTAGTTCCTTTTGTGATACTAAATTTTCCAAACAAAAATGTTTGTTAAATTAAATACAATTTAAATTAAGTTTGTAAATTTTAAGTCACATTACAAGGTAAAACCTGCATTTCATAATTTAATATTAGTGACAATATACGGTACTTAAAACAGAGTTATGTGATATACAACTTAAAATGGTGACACAAGTAGAACTCATTAGAAAAACTGCAAGATTCACATTTGGACTAACTGAAAGAAGTCCAAATGTGGAATGTGCTAATATAAAAACAAACATATGAGAATTTGTTTTGGTATAATAGGCCAGCAGTGCATGTGCTACAAGAGCACATACATACGTACATACATACAATACATAAAATGCTCATCTTGTTGTTCAAATATAATCGGGTGTGACACATCCTTTATCCACTTATTCGCGGCGAAAGGAATCTCCATAACTGCCACCCAAGTCACATTGCACCATACTGTACCTTCATGGGGGTGGTGAGCACACTGGAAGTCAACCGCCATAACCAGGATTCAAATTTCCCCAGGAGGTGAACCCTGGAGTTTCACACCAAAGACAGAGACATTGCCTCTGGGTCAAAGTGGAAGCCAAGCTTGAAATACTGTTAACCCATTTTTTTTTTAGAAGTTTACATTCCCTCTGTAATAATCTAACAAAAGAATATGTGTGAATGAAATGATGCATGAATAATAACATTATTAATAATTGAAATTTAGGAAAAAAAAATCAAGCTAATTTAGGAACATATTTTTGCAAGATTCTGACGTGCATTTAAGTCTTTTCCTCAAAACACAAATGAGCACATAAAGGAGTTAAAGTCACACATGCCTCAACCTCAGATGCAGTTAATGAAACAAAAACACTTGAATTATACAAGGTCTGTCAACATTTCTGTTTTTAGTCTTACTCATTACATTGGCAGAGTTGCTTCCGCTTTTAGCACTGGATTGAAAAATACTTTTGTTTATATTTGTATTTAGACCTTATTTATGTTGTGTCCTTAGCAATAATTACTGACTCACACAGAGAGACGACTAGGAACATAATAATCTTGTTTTCCATTGCAAATTTTATTTAGTGTCTTTGTAGCATTTTTTGGCCTGGTCGTTAACGAGCTGTCTTTGTCCAGGGTTAAGGTCCTTGATCCTTTGATGTAAAGCAACTAAGCAATTAACTAATAAAAAGCTAAAGAGCAGAACATCATTCCAATAACTCACTGGAATAAGAGGCACACAAGGGGTTCGTCATGTGGCTATGCCCAGACACCCAGCAAAGAACAAAACTTCACAAGGCAAGTAGTGACTATTACTTGAACCTTTTGAAATAATACATTTGTTAGATCTTTTGGTTGCTTCTTTACAGCAAGAAGTTACTGAATCTTGGTATTATTCTGCACATTCATCTGTTTCACAAAGTCTTGGATATGCCGGATATGGATATGTTCTTGCAATTAATATGACTACACTGTAGCAATTTACTGCAAACATCACATCATTTTTGTTTCCAACTATAATATATTTGTAGAACAATTGTTATTTTTCTTATTATGATTGGAGCTTTTATATTTCTGACTTAATAAATGGGAACAGTGAAGCAACTTTTACAATAGTGTTTTTGACTTAACATGATATCAATTGCAACTCACTGCATGGTAACTATAATGAGACTGACTTTGGTCAAATGACCATCCTGTGCTGCAAAATGTTTTTACTAAGGCAATAGTTCTGATCTCTGAAGACGGTAAAAGGTTTAAACAAACTTGAGAAACGGAGAAGAAATAAAAATGCAAATTGCAGTTTCCCCATATGAGTCACATGTGTCATGCATTTAGTTACATACTGAATATAGATGGTCCTTAGCATGCATTAATGTTAGGCCAAAAAATGCTGCTTGCCACATGGTTACTTGTTCCAGATGCAGTCGCACCCGTAAAAATGACAGAAACAATTAAATAGCATTGAATTCTAGTTCAACCAGCTGCCACAAAGTCCAAAATAAGTGCAAACAAGCAATAGCTGATCCTACATGGACACTGTATGAAGCACATATGTGCTTGTGTAATTGATCTGGAATGTATTAGAAACACTACATGCCAATTCCAAATCGTTGCCTGGCTTTGATCATAGTCTGTACATTGTTTAATATGTACTAGTGTGTGCTGGGACATTCTAGTAATTCATAACTAATTTTCTTCTTTAATTTACATTGTTGTACACATCAGACATTTTCACTGGTTTTTTTAAAAAACATGATTCCTTTTTAATGTTGCATAGTGTTCAGGATTTTTTTTTTTTAAGTAAATGTCCATCTTCCCCAAAACCCTTTCATGTGTATTAAGGCCTGTGAAGACAAACAAGAAAAAATACCATGTTAATTTCACATTTTTAAGAGCCTGGTGTAAGCTCACAATTTCTGTAGACCACTTACCTAGTTTTTGAGCTGCATTCTCAATTTTCTTTAGAGCGGCCTGAACATCTCCTCCCTTTGGTATTACCACCTCCAACTCACCTACTTGGTAGCCAAAGTCAGCTTGGTCCAGATCTACATTTACCCCTTCCCCCTTTAAAGCAAATGACTTTCGTATTGTTGTAAATTCTGCAAAGCACACTAGCTTTGCATTTTGCACCCAAGATTCTTCTGGGTCTAACTGAACTGGCTCTCTGTCTTTTTCTTCACAAATAGGATTAATGACTTCCATTACTCTCCGGTGAATTTCATGCAGTTCTGTTAACTCATTGTATTGTGTGCACAGCCCTGCTTTACTTTGCTGTCCACTTGGGGTTTGCTTGTCGTTGACTGGCTGTGTTGTAGGACACTTGAGTTCCCAGCATCCCTTACGTTTACGAAGCCACATGTCTCTTAGAGTAAGGTCAAACGTGGGGGTGTCAAAGTACTTGTCATGAAACTGATGGTGACCAACACAGACTGGCAAAAAAGGGAGAAACAACTGATTAAAGTCGGTGGAGGTCTACCACAACAAATAAATCTAGTAAATGTTTGAGAGGACATTCAGTTAACTTTACAAAGTTGACACGGATCTGCCTCTGCTCTAAATTTACTAAGTGTAAGTATCTGGTAGACAAATTTAACACATACCCCCAATCTCCTCCAATGTCTTCAGAGTGTCAGGATTGCATATGAACTTCCTCTCCACTTCCACACTCATCTGAAATAATAAGAATGACATAAAAATCATGTATTAACTAATATGGATTTATTTTTTTTAAATGCCCCTGAACATGGCTTTGACCATTGGAAAATTAAGGTAACATTTCTGCAACACATAACACTACTGTATATGTACATTCCATTCCATGCATTTGGCATAAAAACGTTAGTTACATCTTACAGAAAAAAAGAATAATAGAATAATAAATATGAATTAAAAGCAAAAAACTCTGTGTTGCAAATGACATAAGCAAACAAGAACTGACTAACCATATCTGTAAAATATCTTATGTGCATATGAAAAATATAAAGTATTTCATTTAGTATTTAGTGAGTTTATTATTTAATTTTAATAACATTTTATTGCATTATATTAAATGGTTGAAAGGAAATGCAGAACGTTTGCATTTAATTTTGTAACAGTAACTCTACATACCAATCTTTTGATTTGTTTTAATTCGCAGATCAAAATTAATATAAAGTTTAAATATAACACAATACATCGACAAAAGTTCACGATAAATGTAAATTGTAAATTGTATACAACTTGTTTTTTATTCGCAGCGTTTCAACTAAATTACAAAAGATTCACTAATATTTCTAAATCCGACATAATTCGTATCTCGTGTCTCAGCTATATACGTACTGTATACCCAATATACAATCCAGAGAACAACGGACGCGAATTCAGAAGGTTGGCACGATAGCTCTGTAGGCAGCCCCCACCTACCTTTATATGTCAAATATCTTCAAACAAGTAAATCGGCATAAAAACACCCGACGAAGGATAAGGACAGGGTCGCCACACGTCAGCAGAAGTGTTAATTCTGCACAGGCGCAGTCACAGGCAGCTATAGAGTGTTGAGAAGCATCGTCTCCTGCCCTGCAAACGCATGGGCGTAGATGGTGCAGTTATAATCCTCCTTTCTTCATCAATATTTAACTCAACGAACTCCCTACAACTAAACTGATCGTAGGCGAAATACGCGGGGCAAGGCTCCTGTCCGCATCTGCATTTATTTGTTCAGGTCCCCAGAGTGACACTTCATTATCCAGGCGGGCGGGACGAGTGTACTCTAATCCACCTTTAATGGGAAAACGAGGAAGGTTTAATAATAAAGGGAGGGGCTGGAGGTAGTGGGAGTGGGGCCCCCGTGACACACATACTTTAATAGAAGTTAGCGGAGGCTGCATGGATTAGTGATATGTTAACGCTGCTGATTTATTATCAATTAATCAGTTGTACGCGTGTTATATAAGATTTTGTCTCGGTGTCGCTCTGAATGTCAACAGCCAGCCTCGGGGGGAGCTGTGGTCTGTTTACTACAGCGGAGAGGGAGGGATAAGAGCCAGAGCATAGCGAGAGAGAGAGAGAGGGGAGAGGAGAGGAGAAGAGAAGAGAGGGAGGGCAGGAAAGAAAACTTTTCACTTCTGAGGAGCCACAGAGGAAGCGTGTGCGTGTGTGCGTGCTGGAGCGGAGACCATGCAGGTAAAACGCATTAGCTAATTGCTCTCAACTTAATTAAACGCGCTTGTAACCGCTTAATTGTGTTGCTTTGTACGTGAGACCGGCCTGCGATTGTCCGTGGCACGGTTAGACGACCGAGCGAACCTCCCGCAAACACGATCCCCTGTAGAAATCCAACATTAAAAGCGCAAACTTTTTCTGCCTCTCGTCTCTTTTCACTCGCTCTCCCGACACCACCCCCACCGTTGGCCCGACCGCGGCACCCAGTCCTCCGACTCTTAACCAATTTTCGGATCCACTTAAGGGCAAACACAGTGAAAATGTAGTTTACATGGACATGTGTTGCGCCGAAGTGTTTTAGGTGTGGATTTCAGCACTAGAACGCGTCTAATGGGGGTCTATTGGGCGGGGGGTACGGGAGTGAGAGGGGGAGGCACTGTTTTCTACACATCTGTGAACGGAGCCACGTTCGTTAATTAAACGGCTATGTAGGCCTCGCTCTACGCTCAGCGACAGCGGCGGGCAGACGCTTTACATACCCTCATCCAGCGGAGCAACGAAGCCAAATAGAGGCCGAGGTTTGTGTACGTAACGCTCAGGCCCGGTGTGTGGTTTAATTTTGTTTTTAATGGCATTGAAGCGGTCGACGTATAGGCGCTGCGGCTCCCACCTGAACCAGGGCAGAGTTTTGTGGGGGGAGGAGGGCAGTTAATTATCTGTCTGCTAACTGGCTATGGCTAACAAAGTCACTCGACTGCACTGATCTTTCTGACTTTTAACGGAGGAATAACAACAACGGCGGACGGCGTTCACGTATCTTGGGTTATTGGTAACAACTGAGCGGCTTTTACACCGGAATTACATCTACTTTATTGCGGCTGCGGTTCGCCCTTAATTCCCGTTGTAAATGCAACGTTTTAGCTGCTAGCTAATTGATTCGTCTCCTGTTGGCATAGCTAATTAGACTTGTGATTAATTAGTCAACTATGGACGATGAGGTGCCGGGCTGCTCATGTCACGGTTTTTAATTATGAAATGGTGGTGGTGAGTTGTGACAGACGCGGAATTGAGTAAATGGAGCCTTGTCGGAGCATTTTGTATTCGAACAACTCCGCTAGCCTGCTAATTGGCATGAGAAGGAAGTGAGGAGTGGAGCTGTGGTGGCGTTGAAGCTGTTATACAGCTGCGTCGTGGATTATGGATGTTTGCAGGGGAATCAAATCGCCGTGGGGTCTCCAAACACTTACCGCTGTCTGACATTTAAGTTTAAGTTGACATGTTGTAGTCGAAACTTCGAAGGGGGGGTTTGCAGGGGCGATTGATTGATTGTGAATTGCTAGCGAGAGAATGTATCCCTTGCTGTCTTCTTTACTGTTTGCTACGTGTAGTATGCATTTGCAGAATGAGTAACTGTAAATTGGTCGAATAAGTGCATTCAAATTATCAGGACGTTTCTGCCTAGGGTTTAAGGTAAAATGACTTGAGGATTTCCGCCCACAGAGCTGCTTTTTCGTAGTATGCGTTTTTAAAGAACTGGATACATGTTATTATCTTGCAGCCTGTATATTTTGATAAACTTAACTCAATTAGCTTCAGGGAACTTTAGTCCTCTTTGAGCGTTATGTATGTTTTTCTATTTTAGATTTGCTTGGATTTTTTTTTTTTTTGCGGGTTAATGATGTAAAATAATAACAAAATTGCAATTATGATTAAACTACATCTGAAAACATGAAAAATATACAGGTCCCAGTCAACGGCAGGAAGCCAGCACATTGTTTGCCAACAGTTAAATATGTACAATGCCGCTGCAAGTAAAGTTTGCCCTGTGTGCTTGCGCTACAGGGCGTTATCTCATTGACATCACCCTCTGCAGATGGAACGGTTTAATAGATGTGAACAATAAGCAAATTGGATTGCATACTTAAATGTAATGCTTAAAAAATTGGTTTCTATCAAAATTAGTAAGTCTGTGCATTGTAAAAAAAACATCTTTCATTGGTGACTACAGCTAGGCTTTACAATGGTGACAAACCAATTATTTTTTTAATCTTTCTTTCAGTTAGTAAGGGAGGAAAATAAAAAAGAAACTCCTGTATTTTAATCAAATTCATTTAGCATCTTTATACTGCATTGTTTTGCTTATCATTTTAACAGTCATGTGTATAGTTTTTTACACCTTGTAAACTGAAAGTTGTTATATTCCTCAACTTTTCTGAAATGTATGCTTTACTTAACAGGAGGAGTCAGGAGAGACAGCAAACAGTGAAAGCAATGAGGTGGCACAGTGGCAGTGCCCCCTGTGCCAAAAAGGCCAACCAGACAGATCCTCCCTGTCTTTGCATCTCACAGATCAGCACAGTGTACTTCCATCTTGTGTTGAAAGACTCCTGGACATTGTAAGTATAAATTGTTGTCTTTTGAAAAACATAAATGTTCTCACACATTGTATACAGTCTTAGGGGGGCTATTTTAGTACACATATGTTTTACATTGTCAACTGTTTACAAAATGTCTACTTGTTGCTGGTGAAAAATGTTGCTTCAAGTGTTACAATGTTAGAGTAATTGATTGTGATTAAAAAATAGTGAATGGTTAATGCAAAAGACATGCCAGCAGCTGAAGAAACTTATATTGAAGTGTACTCCTGAGGGAGAGGAAATAATTAAGTTCAATCAATACAAAGTTAGATCTGTTTATCTAACTTTGTAACTTGCGTGCCAGTGAGCCCAAAAAATCCAACTATTTGAAATGGTTTTTCGCACTGTATTATGAAATTAATAAACTGGTGATTGCACAATAATCTTATTTAAGGAAAAGATAAAAAAGGAGACAGTTTTCAAATGTTATAAATGTGGTTTAACATTATTTCAAATTTTATGACTAATTACTAGATAGTTTGATTGTCTTTGTGTTCTATTTCATCTATCTACAGTTGGCCATATAGCATACAACAAACTTTAAAAAGGATTTAAATTTTTTATGTAAAGATTCATTATTTAACCTAAAGTGGAAAAGAGGAACATATTTAAATGTAAATTGTTAGGTAAACACACCTTACGCACGCTCCTGCATGAGACAATTCAATAATAAGGTCTTTGAACTGTAACTTGTTAAAATGTTATTCTGTATTTGTGCACTTTTATTGCGAGAAAACAAGTTCTGCATTTGTACATATGAATGTCAGTAAATAGTACTGGATGAAACTTGAATTCTGAATGTTACTGATTAACAGCAATCTTATATCCCTTAAGTGTAATTTGCTTATTAAGAGCTAGCTAAGTTTACTATGTGTAATGCAACCACATGTTCAGTCACGCCCAAATCTAATACTGCTTTGGAAACCTGCATATCTTTCGTCACATCTGAACAAAGTTGTTAGATAAATGCTTCCTGTCAAGAATTCTACTCTTAATTTCTACTTTTTAAATAGGCTGTTCTAAAACAGAGTCTCAGAGGAGGAGAGGACCAAGTTGCTCAGAAATCCTCAGGTGAGGAAAAAAAAAATTTCTGGCACTTACTTTGACACTTACAGTTTAACAAATGTTTCAGAATGTGTGTAATATCAATTGAGTTTTGACATACGATGGTTTGTAAGAATTCAGTTGGGGAAGGCTGTATTATTTACATAGATACTTTTTTTTTTTGACAGATCCTGATTCCTTACAACAAAAGTCCAGTGAAGACGACTGTTCACAGCCCTGCCAATCCAGCCACGATCCAGACGCTGACCTGACGCTTGGAAACAAAGAGATGGAGGAAGCGAGAATAATGGAGCAGGAGGGAGGTAAAGCCGAGCCTGGGCCAGAAGAGGAGGGAAATCAACTTGCTAGCGCCAAACAGCAAAATACAGCAGAAAACACAGAAATCCCAGATGCCAGTGAAAAGTCAGTTGGCAAAAATGGTGTGCCAGCTGAAAATAACACCCGCTCATTCAAATGCAACGCCTGCCTTGAATCTTTTCCCAGCAGAACTGCCTTGAATGTTCATTACAACTCTGCATCCCACATTCAGAGGATGACGATGGGCTCTGCAAAACAAGGTGGTGATAGTGATCCCCTATCTCCCTCAGTCCCCGTTCTGCCTCGGCCATATGTATCAAATAAACCCTATCAATGTGCCGTGTGTCGAGTCTCTTACAACCATGCCATAACCCTCGAGAGCCATATGAAATCTGTCTTGCACCAGACCCGCAGCAGGAATGCTGGGATCACTGCAAACACTGCAGCAACCACTGCTGCTTCAGGGAGCAGCATGTCCATGGCTCCAAATACTATTAGCACATCTGGAAGTGGATCCCCTCAGTTATTAACGACTACGAACTGTGTTGTTCCTGGATCGGTGATGGTGCCAACTACAAAAGATGGAGAACAGATTCAGACTACCCAAGTGGCTCCTTCCCTTCTCACCTCGCCTGTGGCCTCTGCTCAGGCAGTTTCAGCTTTCCTCACCCTCCTTACATCAAGCCCAAATACACTCTCTCACCCTCTTCTCCCCTCCCTCCTTGCAGCCGGTGCTGCTCCCGGTGCAACTGCCCATCAGCTTGTGCATCAGCCTCAAATGGTCATGCCCTTGATATTAAATGGGTTACAAGCACAGACACAACAGCACCAAGAAAGCCAGCCAGGTCAGCTCCTCACACAGTGTGTGCCATTTGTGGGTCTTAGTGCATCGCAGCAAGCACTTCTTACTCAAAGACTTGACAACTTACAGAATCAGTGGCCCTCTGTTGGGCTCACAGCAAGCATCCAGCCTCTTCTTGAGGAGCAAAAACAGGCTATTAAGTGTGAGGTAAACCAGGAAAGTGAGGAGACTATTGGTATGTCTGGTCAAAACAAGAATGGGGAGAACTCAACAGATTACAATGAAATAGAAAACCTTAAATGTGACGATACTGTTGACCAGTCTAATAAAACAGAAACATTGAAGAATGAAGCTGATGGGGATAACTGGAAGTTTCAAACAGATGGCACAATGGATGGAGATGACTCTGTAAAAAAGGAGGCGCTTGAAGATAATAAAGCAGCTCTTATGAACCTTGACACAGAGAAAGTCCTCAACAATAATAGTCTCTCACCTTCTGCATCTGTTCCCAGTAACTCAACCCTCAGTCCTTTGCATTTAAATCTTACACTTAGTCCAGATTTAACCCCACAAAAGTTGCGATGTGGAGCTAGCCCTTCTGTGGGCACTCCAATATCTAGTCCACGTACAAATGCCTTAAATAACAACCTAACCCGCTCCCTTTGTAATACAAGTAGGTCAGTTTATTCAGAACTTCCAGTGCTTTCAGAGTTTCAGTCAGAGGTTCTATGGGCATTCTTTGAGTCACGAAGTGAAGCCGATGCTGCCAGTCCTCCCAATGAAGATTGTGAGGCATTAGGTAGAGAGGTTGGGCTTACTGAAGGTGAGGTACGTCGGTGGCTGAGCCACGCCCGATATACCAAACAGATGCAGAGGGTGGCAAAATCGGACTACCAGCCAAGTTTGAAAGGATCAGTTGTGCAAGGCTCAGACAAGGACTTTGATGATGAAGAAAATTCCTTAATTATAGCAGAAGGTGAGGATGATGCTGAAGCTTCAGGTAGCCAGGCAATGGACTTGTCAAATAGAAGAGGAAAGCGCAAATGGAAAGATTTGGAAACGGACGGTCAAGGAGATTACTGTCTCACGTCAGACTCTGAAAATGAGGTTTACACTTCTGTCATTGTTTCTGATGAAGACAGTCAGAGTGGATGCTTGAAGGAGGGAACACAGAGCCCTGCTAAATCCATTGCACAAAAGGAGGTACATGGTGAAAAAGGCACAGTTGGAGGCAAAGTCCTGCGATCAACAACTGTATTCCTCTCTGATGCTGAGGAGGAATATGAGGATGAAGAAGGTGAGCTAGGCCAAGTGGCAAAAAGGAAAAGAAAGGGAGAGTTTGAATGTGATGAAGTAGAGATGAAGAAGGAGAGACAAGACTCAGATGTAGATTTAGAGCTGGAGGCCCAAGGGGATCCTCCAGGTTCAACCCCACACACTGGAGAGCTACATGAGATTCCAACTAGTGCTCTACACTCACTCCCTATGTCCCTTGCTCAGTTTTCTCCTCAATTCATCAGTCCGTATGTTCTCTCTATTACCCCTTCACTGGTCGGAGAAGGAAACAAAATTCCAGCTTTTTCTAATCCACCAGCCCACACTCGCATATCAAGCTCCCCTCTACTGCAGTCTCTCTCCTCCCATAACCAAACTTCTCATTATCTTTCAAACGGTGGGGACTGTGAGTCTGCGCTGGATCTCAGCATGGGAAAAAACAGCTCCAAATATGCCTCTTCCTCATCTTCTCTGGCTGATAAAATTGCCGTGCAGAAGGGGCAGTTGCTGGATGGGCTTGGCCTGCGGCCTACATCTAAAGGTCTGGTAGTTGTCCAAGTAAAGCCTGAATCTGCAAGTACCATGTCCTCCTCCAACAGCAGTGTGAATCTTGTGAATTGCAATATTGCAACAAAGCCTAACATTTACATGAGGCAAACGGAGAAAATGAACACCACATTATCAGAAAGGGAGCGAGATAAGGAAAGGGAGCAAGAGCAGAACCAGAGAAAAGCCAAAGGAAGAAGATATAGAGATATGCGGCGTTCAAGAACCATCATTCAGGCTGATCAACTTGACATTCTGTATGGTTGCTACTTCAAAGACCCAAATCCTGGGAAACATGAGTTTGAACAGATTTCGGAATGGGTCCACCTACCAAAAAAAGTTGTTCAAATTTGGTTCCAAAACATGAGAGCACGAGAGCGTAAAGGTGAGGTCAGGTTTATCAGTGATGGCACTCTGGCAGCAGTTGGCAAGCCTCTCATCAAATTTACTTGGCCTCTCACCAAGCCCATATTCTCTAACAAACCACCTTCAAGCAATACTGGGAGTATTACAACTGCTCCAATTGTGCGCACTCTTATCAAAACGGAGAGTGAGCCGGTTAAGGATGTCAGTAAACCAATCTTGGTGAAAAAGGTGTTGCCAGTTCCAATTAAACCTAAGGAGACAACAGCAACTTTGGTTTCTACAGTGGCCAAGGTTAAGCCTGAAACCACCAGCAATGTTTCCCTGGTCAAAGTTGCCCCCAAAGTCAACTCCCTGAATCTCTCAGCTTCAGTTAAGGAACCAGTTCCCATTGCCCCAAGACCTGCTTTAAAACGAAAGCATAAGGAGGAGGAGAGTGAAGAAGAAAAGACTGATGATGAGAAAGATGACATTGAAGTTGGTCCCGGACCAGGCTCCACAAACCGCATGGTGCCCAAGCTGCCCTCGACTCCCATCAACAATCGGTCTCCTGCCACACCTGCAATACCACAGAAGCAGAATGGAATAAACTACTGGACCCCAAAGATGCCCATTAAGATAAACACTATATCAAGGGAGCAACTGGCTCTTCCTACGCACACACCTGCTCGTACCATCCCCCCACCTCCTACCCCCAGCATTGCACCAGTAAGCCCAAACACCCCCATCTCCAAGGTGGGCAGTCCAAACACCCCGGCTGTAGTTAAATCAAGCGCAACAGAAAGTTTTCTGCCCCATTCATCCAGCCGTAGGCCACGGACACACCTATCCTGTCTCCAGTTATCAATACTGCAGTCCTGTTATGAGACCTGCGCTCACCCAAATGCAATGGAGTGTGAGGCAATTGGCACTGAGCTCAACCTACCCTTAAAAGTGGTGCAGATTTGGTTCCAAAATACCAGAGCCAAGGAGAAACGCTGGAGATTGCAACAAGAAAAAATGGTAAGAAAGTTATTAATGATTTTTTTTTTTTTGGTTCTGTGTCAATAGTCATAGGAAAAGGAATTATTTGTCCTTAAACTAAATCCCTAATGTGTAATTCCCAATGTCTTTAATATTGCGTTACATGAAACACTTATGCTGTACAGGATGCAAATGGGCCAAATAGAATAGATTTACCAAGTACAATTTTTCATCTGATCCAAATTATTTGGAAAGTGTGACTTGCCATTTTTTCCATTTGCTTTCTGTTGCAAATTTATATATGTTAAGATCTACCTATTGTAGGTCTGCGTCATAAAATTGAAAAAAAGCATATTTTTTTTCCTTGGTCTCAAATAAAATGTGCAATACTCACAAAATTAAGGTACAAATGAGTAACAAGAAATGCTTTATTTGCAACATTCATGTGTTAAAAGATAAAATATCAAATCCAGTGTGTAAAATAGCTACAATCTAATTGTGCTTTTTCTCATCATGTCTCTTTATCCACATTCCCAGTCTCCAGTGTCAGGTGGAAAGGTGGACATGAGCTCAGGAAGCTACTTACAATACAATGCTCTGAAAGCTAATAGACCCATCCTCCCAAAGCCTGTTCATCTGACCATTACTGAACCTGAAGCTTCCTCTGTGGGTGGCCAGTCGACATCAAAAGAGACCTTGACAGGTCGCTGCGACGCCTGCAATGTCACTTTCGACTCCCGTGCTGCAGCGAGGACGCATGTCTTCTCTCCACGCCACCTGGCAACGCTGAGAACCACTAACTTTGGTCAGCCCACAACGCTTGTCAACAAAAACGGCACCGGTAATAGTGGACCTGGAAGTGCTGTGCTGGGATCGCATTCCTCTCCTCTTGGCAGCTCTGGTTCAGGTTCTGGAGGGGAAGTGGTTGTTGAGTCACCCCCACCATCAGCCACCAGCAGTTAGATACTCAGATCAGATCTTTGGTCTGCACACTGACTATTTTGGACCCATTTGGGCTCCTCAGATTTTAATAAGCAAACTTGAGCACTAATCAAAAGCTAATATTATTTAGTTTTTGAAGTTGTCTCCCTCTGCCCCTCCACCCTCTACTCAACCTTCACTGACTTTTAATCCGTTATTCTTCAAGCTCCAGCTACAAACCCCACACAGCAGCCGAATATATCAATATTGCACTCCTCCAATTGACTGCTATCTGATTGGTGAGGAAACAATTTCAAGCTTTCCCCCCGGTCTTCAACCACTTTATCCAAAAATTTCTGATCCTGACTGTGTGATTATATCGTACCTTAATTCACTGACCTTCCCATAATTTGTACAGGCACATGGCTTGCCATGCTTGAACTGGCCTACCCCAAAGACTGATGCAAACATATTTCCTCTTTGGAATAAAAGAGGGAAAGGCTTTGATAGTGGGCGCGGAACACTTTTTGGGAAAATAACATGAATTGCCCACACTTGTAACTCACTGTTTGCTCCTGTGGAAATGCTTTTCTGATGCCTCCTCCTTCATGTGCAGAGCAAATACTGCTTAGAAAAATTGGGATTTGTCTGAACCATTGGAAAAAGGATTAACTGGTATTGACTATCAACATTTAATTTGCTATGGCAGTGTGATATGAAGAGTGTTGTGTCTACTGTTTTGGGAAATATACATAAAAAAGGTACTTTGGAAAGAACGGGCTGTGGATTCGTTCCCGTTTACATGTTGAGTTTTCACGACAATCCAACTAGACAGGGCAAAAAGAGGCTGAGAAGAGAGTCCTGGCATACCGCACTTTGACACATTTTACATTATCTAAAATGTTTTTAAGCATTCTTATGCGTGTGTCTTTTTATAGGAAGATACAATACTGCATGTTGGATGCCTTAATATAAATCACCTGAAATAAAATTAAATTTTTTTTTAACCTAATAAACATGCTTTAGATGTGGGAGGAATATCGTGGTGAAAGATTACAGACCTGGCAACAAAGGGAGAAGAGCTCTGTTCCAAAATGCATTTTCAGGGTGAACTCTCTGAATGTCTTCATCTGATAAGTAACTAACCATGCCTGTAAACATTTTCAGCCATGTTGCCAAGGAAAATCATAACCCTTTATCTTGCAGTAGCAACAAAATTCTGATCCTGTGGATTTACCCTTTCAGCCAAAAGTTTTTAATTGTTTGAATTTATCTCTTCAAATTAATTGAAAGACAGTTTTCACTTATAGTGGGCGTGTCAAAAAAAATGTCCTCAATAAGTACAAGTACATCAACTAATGCCCAGCCGCTGCTCACATACTGTTGGTGAAATAATTGTATCCAGATTGGGCCAAATGTGCAGGCTGCTTCCATTTTTATCCTTTTATTTTTTTGTGAGTAATGTCCCCAAGCTATACATGCACCTGTATTTTATTCACTACATCATTTGACAACAGCGAGCAATTAAAAATTGTAACTGATTTTATTTAGGTCAAAAAGGTCTCTTAACTATTTATAAAGCTTGACATGAGCTGTTGTCTACTTCCTGTCATCCTGTTTTATTGACTTTTTCAGTTATTAACCATTTTAAAGCACGTGCCGTGTAAAGACCAGTTTCCTTAAGGGAAGAATGGATACATCGGTCTTGAAGACAAATTGGGAAATATTCAGTGCTTAGACTAAGCGTGAATAAGATGGTGCTGTGTTGAAGGACACATAACATACTAAAGATGTTTCCTTCGATTTAAGTTGTATAATAATGTTACTATTGATAGTTTTAACAAAATGCAAAGTGAAAACATGAACTTTTGTAAAGAAATATATTAAAAATAACTGATATTCCAAAGTTATCCTCCCTTTGCTTTCTGTCATTCAAAAACCAAAAAGCTATCTTGAGGTTGACAGAGAGCAGGAGAGGCGTTCTTAAATGCAAACTGTAAATGACATCCCATGGCTTGACACTTGCACTAGTCCACAAATTTTTGCACGAGCTACAGACGTTTAAGAACGCAGCCATCAACATGACAACTGGTGTGGTTATTGAACCAAGGGTCTTTCAGGGGGAATCATTCCTTGTTAGAAAACTATCTCGTCTGTAAACATGGACAACAGTGCTTGGACCTCAAGACTGGGATCTCTTTCTCTATCACACACACACATACATGGTGTTGCACTGTCAGATTTAGATAGGTTTTTATGGAGATCTGCTTTTTACTCTGTTTTGTCACATTGATTATCACTATTGTTATAACTGTACTACTACTTATACAATTTATCATTACTACTCATCACTGTTTTTTGTTATTATTGATCTGATAATGGTTTTAAAAGCCACCTCTGCTCAGCACGAGTAAGGTATTCCTTTGAATATTGAACAATAATAGTGGCAGTGGTGTTTTGCATTGTTAGTTTTTGGGTTTAATTGTTTTGTTTTTTGATTAAGCTTAATTTTTCTCCTCACTTGTACCTGCCTTGTGTTTGGTCTCCACTATGCTTTCTTTGATATACAGAAAAAAAATAAAATCAGTTGAACACAGTCTATGTTACTATTTTTACAGGGGTCTAAAACACTAGTGTTTCCTTAAAACTAACTTATATGTATCAAATATAAACATGTTATGAATGTGTTTTTTCTTTTCTGCCCGCTATGTTATGTTTATTGCTAACATTTTTATTTGTGCACAAGTAAGACACTTGATGATAATGAATTAGAAGAAAGATATGTCTGCTACCAGAGTCAGAAGATTAATTCACAGATGTTCAATTATTTTATTTTTCAAATGTTCTTTGTAGACTGCCTATTTACAATGTACACAGAGATAGATTTTTAAAGTTTTTTTTTTATAAATAGAAACTGAGAATCCAGTCGTGACCCAGAAACAACTTCCTCTGTTTTCTGTGTTAATCTCAAGGGCACCACTATTATCACTCCATTCAAACACCATTTTTCCCCAGAATGAAGAATTGTTGTAGATAAACCTGTGACATAATATTTACTATTTATGATAAACATTCACATTTTCGAAAGTCAGGCTAGTGATGTCAAGTACTGTAGCTGCAATCAATAAAATCAAATATATGAAACCTAGCAACCAACTATTTTTAAGAATATTACAAATAGTTATGATCTAGGATTACACAAGACCATATATATAAGACATAGTAAGCATAACTTGATATGTAAAGTCAAATGATAAAACGGTATGTGAGTCATAAAAAGCCAGGGAGTTCACTTTACTATAACTAAAAACTAGGTCAAGAAATGAAACAAAACTCATGAATGTAATTAAAGATGTTTTTTACTATCGCTTACTTTTTCCAACGTTTTACAAAAGCAACACGCCGACTAAATGTGACAATTTGAATTTGTACAATGTTCTTAATTGTTCAAGTTTTGCTAATCTCTTTCACAGCAACATTTGAAACCTTTTGCGTTTTAATTTCGTATTTCCGGTGACAATTGTATTCCTTCAAAATAAAATAACATTTGCCGAAAAAGTCCGTTGAACAAGTCGTTGCCTTAATTCAGAGTTTAACCTGCCGAGTGTGTAATTGACAGGACTCTAATCCAATCAAAGGCTCGTTTTTGATACGAGTCTCTGAACGTGCCCTTGTCCATCAAATCAAAAGATGGCAGACGCCACAAAGCTTTGTGACGACACGTACGTTAACGAATCGGATTGAGAGTTTAACGGCCGCAGTGTCGCGTGGTTCCGCCCATGGCATCCATGTCTGGAGTAGAGGGACGGCACCTTTTTCTCGCTTTTCCGTGTACACATTTTTGGTAAATATACCGGCAACCCGGATTAGAAATTGGAGACGGTGGGTCATACGGCAGCCCCGACCCAAAGTGTTTGTTGTTTAAATATTGTGTGAAATTCCCACATTCAGTTTAGTTAAAATTTTAACTCTGGTAAGCGGCGTTTTCCGCCGTTTTTTTTTTCGTCGCCTGCTTACTCCGCTACCCCCCGCGTGTAAGTCTGGGCCTGCTGCATCGCTTTGGCCACGAGGAATACAGCCACAACAACTTTAGGGCGATGGCGGAGTTTGGTAACGGACTAGCAGAGGAATCGCTATTAGATTCAGATCCTGGACATCCCGAACTGGAAGACCCTGGTGTTGGCGACGAAGACCCCGGGTTAGAGGAGGGAGAGGCCGCGATCGAAGACCCGGTAAGTGAAGGGCATTGTCTGGAGCAGTAGTGAGCCCACATGGAGACGGTGGCACGTTGTCGTTATATGTGGTACCAGTGGCACAAGCAGTATAGTCGAGTTATATTCTGGAGTACGCTCTGGTCACATGCCGAGTCGGTTTCAGTTGTCGCCCGCTCGATATTAACCGCCATTGTGGTTCACGCAGTGCAGTAAAAATGGGTGGCGACATGCGTGCTGTCGGCAGCCATCTTGGCGCAACAGCGGCATCAGTTTCTCTGCGCCAGGGAGCAGACACAGCCACTTAGGGAAAAATCTCGTCACAAAAAATGCTAGACGGAGAAGTGGGAGATCGTCAGGGGCGAGGGTAGGACAGGCCGCCGGGTCCATCTTCCGGGAAAGGCGACCTGTTTACGGTAATGGCATGATTTTACTTACTTATCATCATCTCCATCATCATTGTGTTGCTGCTTCCGATCCCGGGTGTGTACGTGCTAGGTGCCAGCCAGCAGCAGAAAAGCGTTAGTGCTCGATGCATCATGCTGCAGGAATGACCGGCGACCTGTCGGCCATTAGTACCATCCGAACAAAATGGACAATGGCATTTGGACCTGAGGTTTCTGATATTGCGGGATCTGTTAGTGCCAACAGCGAAACTCGGGGACGCAAAGCTAACCATTCAACATGGATTTCAATCTGGGTTGCAGATGGGTCTAATGTTGCTGACCAGACCACTAGACCACTGCTGGACCGTCGCGGTTAGAATTATTTTTTAGGCTGTTTTCACCGTGTGCAACATGTGTTATTTGATTAATTATTGATTTTTATAAACACATATTTCATATTGGCTTTGTTTACGACGATGTCTTGCCATCTACACCGTTTTGGTTGAACGAACCGGGTAAAGGGAGGGGTGGTGGTCGCAGAATATGCGACAAAAAAAGCAAGTGATAGCAGGACATTCGGAAGGCTTTGTGGGGCACGTCTGCAGCGAAGAATACCAAGATGTAGAATCTAAAGTTTGCTGACGTTTGCAGTATCGGGTTTTGTGCATTTTTCTGGGAGTCCAGAAAACATAAACTTGTTTTATTTATTTTATATTTTGGAGGCTCCGTATCATCGTTGTTGTCTTCCCGTAGCCCCTTTCAGTTTTGGAAAGAGCTGGGATGGATGTGCTGCAGTGCACCACTGGCAGACAGCAGACTGCTGCCATCTCTGTGCCGCTCACCACAAGAATATTTGATTTAATGAGTGTGGGATTCACCCACTCTCCTGACCACACTAACCCTAAATCATTCCCCAGCTCTTACTTTGCTGTGTCTCTTAATTAATATGCCATCTTAATTTATGTGTAGTGGGGAAAGACAATGTGTGCCAGTTGAAAAATATATTAACATACTTTTGTGATTGTTAAATTTTGCAATCAGCATTCCAAATACTCCTATTTTACTTCATTTTTTATGCACATTAAAAATGAGTCTTTGTGACCTGGACATCTGAATGTTAGATTTGTTCTTTTTGAAAGATTATATTCCATATTCTAATCCCATTTAACAAAGATATAGTTGTCCAATCCCTTCCAGCCTGATGCCTGCTTTGGCATGTTCATTTGACAGCATGAACAATGTTGCTGGTGTTTGTTTGCTGGTCTTAAACAAAAGCACCTAAATATGCTGTTTATGCTTTGTGTCTGAAGAGTTGGATGAAATTCTTTCTCTCCATTCCCAAAAGCAAGACCTTATATTTTCTATAGAATGTTTAGGTTTTCCTGTGCAAAGATGGCACGCTAGTGTTTACCCGTCCTCACTGCTGTATGGCTGCATTGTCCTGTTTGTCGCTTACGTTACTTACCATTACTTTGTTGATATCCAGTGTCCAATAAAAGTTCTAGTGTGATCTTCAACTGTGGGCTCTAACAAAAGGTTGATCTACGTCACAGGAGCTGGAGGCGATTAAAGCTCGGGTCAGAGAAATGGAGGAAGAGGCGGAGAAACTGAAGGAGCTCCAGAACGAGGTGGAGAAACAGATGAATCTCAGCCCCCCACCAGGTGTGATTCATTTGGACCATGAAAGCAGTCCAAATACTGTGATAGATATACTAATGTTTTTGGCCCAGGGCAGTAAATTGGTTATACATTGTTTGTTACAGTAGATCCTAGATAAGTAAAGATTGGCTGATGTAAATAATGCTGCAATAAAGCGTTTACTTCTTGTTACGGTTGTGCAGTCGGCCCTGTCATCATGTCCATCGAGGAGAAAATGGAGGCAGACGGCAGATCTATTTTTGTCGGAAATGTGAGTAACTGTTATTGTGTCCTCTACAGGTTATTTATACCCTCATTTGTCTTGTCTCACCTTTTCATGACACCATTTCACACAATTAGCCGTTAAACACTGAACTAGCATCCAAACTTGCAGTTTAAGGCATACAAGCTCAATGTTTTTTATTTTTTATTAATGTTACAGTGTGTGAAGAGATAGATCATGGTCCCGGTTTACTCTGGTAACTTGAGTTTAATTTAAATTTCTTAAGAGCAATTTTTACCCAAAAAAGGGTGGCTACTTTTACATTAACCCCAGATTCATAATCAGTAAAACACTTTCAGATGTAGCTCAGTCCTAATGATCCCAATTTGTAATCTTGAAAACACAATGACGAATAAAAATATGTTTGATTTCCTGTATATAATCTTTAAATCAGACATTTGTAGACAGATTTTTAAGGCTTTTTTTATTAATTTAAATACACTTTACCTAATTAACTTCACCCTGGATGGATTTAAGTGTGCCTTATATTAGTAGTATCCTGAACAATGGATGAAAGACTATTATTTATTTCAGAAAATGAAAAATATTAAAGAAAAAGCCTTAGCTTTCACTAATGTTGTAGCTTCTGAAAAAAAGCATTAGCAATTTATTTTTTGCATTCAATACATAATTCTTGTCATGCAGCTGACCTTTATCTTTTATGTGCACAGGTGGACTACGGTGCCACAGCAGAAGAGCTTGAGTCCCACTTCCATGGCTGTGGTTCAGTAAACAGAGTCACCATTCTGTGTGACAAATTCACAGGGCATCCAAAAGGGTAGGGATTGACGTTTTTGTCACGTCATTAAAGTTTTAACCTCCTTTCGTGTCTGTACTTAAAAACATGGAACAACTTATTCTTGAGTGCATTTTCTGAAAGTATGCTTAAAGTAAATGAGGAGAAACTATTGCCGTATCACCATGGTAACAGACTGAGTGAGATTAACCTATCTTCAGGCTGCCTTCTTCACCGCAAACCATGTGTTTCTCCATCTTCTGCAAAGACACGCTTTCAATTTCAATGGGATGTTGTTAACTTTGTAGATAGTACAGATTGTTTGTCGTTTTCTCTGCGACCATTTGTCTTCAGAGAATGGTCTTAAGCCGGTGTGAACTCATTGGCTCCTCCTTTCCAGAATCATGATTATGCTACTAGAACAGAGGGATGTTTCAAGCATGGTTGTATAAATGATTAAACAAGTAACTGACTCTTTTCTGCAGGTCAAGCTCAATGAATTTGGCTGCAGTGGGGTTTTTTTTATTGAGTCTTAAATCCTGAAGCTAATCTTAGTGGCTCCACTTAAGCAAAATAAAAGCCTCTAATCTTATTCAAATGTTGCTATGGAGAATCACTGTGCCAGATCTTCATTGATAATAAGGTGTTTGTTTTCTCCATGGTTTGACAAACACCTTTTTCAAGTTGACTGTGTGTTGAATTCTTTTTTTAAAAGAGATTTTAAAAAACCCAACAACAGAGACCCCAAACTAACAACTAGATTGGTGTCTGTAAAATGCATAAATATAATGTGGTGTGGAACAAATGCTGTACAAAAAAAATATATAAATACATACAGACCTTTTATCAACTAATCCTTTTTTTTTTATTTTTAGGTTTGCCTATATTGAGTTTGCAGACAAAGAGTCTGTTAGGACGGCAATGGCTTTGGATGAGTCCCTTTTCAGAGGCAGGCAGATAAAGGTGAGATAAATCTTTCTTAATAAGAAATGGCTTCTTTAATAACTAAAGGCTGTAAAACTGGCATTTGTTGAGAATGGTAAAAAAAATTACATGTATATATACTGTATATTTAACACAATATATATTTTTAAACATACAGTATATATTTGGAAAAAAAAAAAAACTTTGTTTATAGCCATTCTCCTTTCACTCCCTCAGTACACCTTGGGAGATATTTGCTTAGGCATGTTATTATTACACATTTTATTTTGTTTTCAATTTTTTGAAAAAAAATAAAAATTGTAGCTCCAGAAAGTTTTCTGTTCAGACCTAACTATGTCTCTAACTCCTCAGGTCGGTGCCAAGAGAACAAACAGACCAGGTATCAGCACCACAGACCGCGGCTTCCCACGTGCTCGCTTCCGATCACGAGGGGGTGGCTTTTCGTCACGTGCACGGTACTACAGTGGCTACACACCACCCAGAGGCAGAGGACGGGCCTTCAGGTGAGCTGCCGCCGAAACCTCTCTTCTCTCACCTTGGGCAAAACTACACCAACACACCCTGTTGGCACCTGGAGGTAGATGAGAACAAAATCACCCAAAGTTGCAGCTGGTAATGCAGGACTGGAGAAATTATTTAGCCCACAAATTTGAAAGAGATTGATTATAAACCAGTAGTTTCTATTATCATTTCAGTACAATACAGGTAAGTACTGCAGTCAAGCCCATATGTATTAAAAGAAATACACAATGGACATTAGTTAAAATATTATTTTACAATCACTAGGAGAATCGTATGTCTTATCTGAAAGAATCATTCTTGAGTGACATCATGGTTCTCCAAATCTAATATGGAAGAAAGGTTTAGAAAGGTTGGTATACTTTCTACAAACTGTCTGTCTTAAGTCTGTAATATGGATCTTAATCTAAACCTTAAAAAAAAAATCAAACAATATGCTTTATTTTTACACCTGTAATCAATCCAAAAAAGGAGTCAAAGGCTATTTACCAACAGCATTACATTTCTTTTTGAGTTGTACTTTAATTGGTTTCAAAGTCCATATATCCTGCAGCTTTGTTAGCTGTGACTATAAAATATTGTATAGTGATATTATGTGATGTATAATTCACTAATTTGTAGTTCCCATGCTACACAGATCTGGGCTGCAGATCAGTCTTGTCTGTGTGATGTTATTAACTTTATTTGTCAGAATCATCTTAGCCCATGAACGCAGGCAGACCCACCTTCTTGTATGACATCTGCTATATTTCAAGCTTATCTTGAATTTCTACCAGGGATCATTTTCTTTATTTAAAATAATTGGTTTTGTATTTGAGGGTGTATCCAAATAATTTTATATTTAAAGACTGCATAACCAAACTGGAGATTTAGGAATTTGATAACATTTTAGAAAGTGTACCAACCTTTTTTGGAAATATGGCTAGGTCCAGATTTGACACAAGAAACATGGGTAGTTATTGTAATTAAGTTGTATGAAGGTCTGGTTGCATGCCACATCTCATGAAACCATTTCACTGGTGGCAAACGGACTCTGTGCTCGTCATTCTGATCTTCCCAAGTTTGATAGTCTCTCACATTAAAAAAAATTGTTGTTATTATTAAGTTTTCACAAATGGCAAAATGTGGTAGTTGTAACAGCAGGGTTAGAGTACTATTTGACAACAGCACAAATCATACTTTTGTAACACATGTTGCAGTTCTCACTCCTTCGATCCTAAACTTAAAATTAAAAATAATCCCAGGTCTGTTCTAATCACAGCACATTTAACAAATGTGTATATGTGGCATCACTGTTTTGTGCTGAAACCTCAGAATAGTATCCTAAAACATACTGACAAAGATATTGGTGCAGAAATGCACTTTTTCAGTTAAAGTAAAGTCCTGTATTTAACATTATCTTTTATATGAAATCAATATTTTAGTGTTTTTATTTAACAGTAAATGTGACGTCTGGTCTTTCAGCAAATTTGGAGATAGATTTGACAGTACTGTCTTACAGATTGCAACGTTAAACAGATCAGACGTAACCAGTCAATTTTCTAACATTTGAGCATCAAATGGCTTGGCTTCTGTTCAGAGTGTCGTGCACAGAGTCTGCAGGTGTTCTTCACACATTGACTGGGGAAATGACGCAATGTTGAATGGGCTTTTTAGCAGAGCTCTGCTGTTGGGCCTAGTTTGCATTCAGGTGCACTTTTTTTTATGGCAAGAGGTAGAAGTCATTTGGGTCCTATCGTAACACTATTGTCAAGTGATGTTAGTGGTAAGAAAGCTGCTTATGCTACAGTATGTTGGTCCTATGGCAAAGCTCTGTCTGTGTTACTCTCTTGGGTTTTTCCCCCCACTGCTAAGACTGAGTGGATTTGTGGTGCCAGACGTGATCAGCATGCCATCTTCTTCACATGCACACACCAAGGACTGTGACTTAAAGAGATTCTGATCTGATCAACTGGATCGTCAAAGAGACCAGGGGTATTTACAAGTGAACGTAGTTTGGTTACAGTGGAAGTTAGTTTGGCTACATACTTGATATTTGATATTTGATTGATATTTGATTTTGGAGCGCTTTGTCTCAATTGGAGCATTTGTCTGAGGAAAACTCATTAAACCAACATGTCATTTGAGCCCGCTGAGGGTTATTGGTCAAAATCTCTCCGTCTACTCCTACACATACCAGGAAACTTGTTGGTTTCTCTCACTTGGGTTGATCCTCACTGCAGGATAACGCACACAGATGACTAAGTGCCTTCTTTTTTAGCTCTAGTCATTTACCTGAGTAATATTATTATTGGTCATTCTGTCCTTTTTATTTTTTTTTAATTAGTATCATTTAGCTGACGGGCTGAGCAGTATACTTCAGTAGTGTGTGTTAATGTGTTGCAGTGCCTTGTCTGGTAGGAAAATGTCCCTGCTGTTGACAATCTCTACTTTGTACTGTGTGAGTTTGGGATGATTTTCAGATACAGTCTTATGGTTTATATATGGTGGTGATTTGGCTCTGTTTTATTTACATATTAATATTTAATTTAGGAATTAAAGAGGTTAATGTGCACCTGTTGCATCTTCTAGATTTGGGCATTCGTGTTGAACATGAGAGTCACATAGATGTTTGAGCAAACGTTTGGTTATTGCCTTCAGGAACCGTCGCCTTTGCTTCAACTGACATTAAAAATCATTCACAGTTGGCACAGTGTAACGGAGAGATTTGAGTGTGAGCCAGCAGACTACAAATCATTGGTGTTTTAGAACTTTGCTTTTTGTAAGTGCTCTGTATGTGAACATTTGTCCATCTGTGCATGTGTATCGATTCATACGCACATTCAAATGCATGGACGAAGTCACCTTTGCAGCATTCATGCCCAGAAAGGAGGGTTCATTACTGCAGCCTGAGCTGAGCGTCACTCTTCTGACCGCTGGTTTCAGTCCCAGTGATACCTGTTTGTTTATCACTGAGCTCTGATGTCTGTTTGTCTGTCTGTCTGTGTGTGTTTGTGTGTGTGTGAGAGTGTGGCTCTTTGAAGCAGGGGTGCAGTCGTCCTGTCACCGACCTCCTCAGGTGTATTTTGAATGTGTGTTTGTGTGTCTGGTTTCCTGCTGAAGGTCAAGTGTGGTGCTGTTCGTCCTTTAGGCCTTTCCCTACGGTGACCCCCTGAGGCCACTTTTGTACAGAGAGACTTAGAGAGAGAGAGAGAAAGAGGGAGAGAGAGGGCCTTTGCTGTCCCCTCCAACCCCCCACACACTCACAGACTAATAATTTTTGGGAAGAACCAACACGAAAAATAAAAATACCTTTTGAGATTTATGTGATTCATTTTCATATCTGGACCTCCAGTTTAAATGTAGGCATTTTTTCTGCCTGCAACCGATGCATACAGATGCATACACTTTATATCTATACGTCACACCAGGAAATAGGTGTCTTCTTCTTTAGCCAACCAGAAAAAAAACTCACCCTCTTTTTCTCTCTCTTTTCCAGGGGCCGAGGGCGAACAACATCGTGGTATTCCCCTTACTAAACACCCCCTTCCTTCCCCCCAGTACTCCCTTACTGTTGCCCCCCTTCCCACTCTCTGTTCCCATTATAAAAAAAAAAAACACAATGTGACAAAAACTCCCACCCCACAATAAAAAGAAGAGACCCCCCCAGAAGAGAGAGAAAAGAAAAAAAGAGAGGGAGGAAAAAAAAAGGAAAACCCTGTGGTGGACAGAGACTGACTGCCGCAGTGTGCGATTGTGTGTGAGAGTGCGCGTGTGCCCAGGTTGATGCACTCAGCCCTGGTAAGGTATCAGTTTTGGCCGCTGGGGAGACCGCAGTGGCCGATTTTCACGGTTGGTTTTAAGTGGGCTTGGGGAGGGAGGGCTGGGATGGGGAGGCAGGGTTGGATGGGACGAAGGGGCTGGAGTTGGGAGGGACAGATCCTCAGGCTGCAGATGTGTCTCCTTTTGGTCTGGCTGTGACCTCCTGCTTTCACTCCATCACTTACACAGCCCACCTGCTCGCCCACCACTGCCACCACCATCAGACCAGTATGGAAGGATAGGGAGGGGTGGGCAGGTTGGTGGGAGGCATTGAGATGACAAGTGTTCTCATTAGTATTTTTTTTTTTTTTTTTTAACTGTGACCATACATTGAAACCTTCCGCCAGCCAGAGTGTTGTTGTGTTTTCGTAGTTTACCATCACCTCCCTCTGTGCTTCCTCTCACCCTCTCTGTACCCCCTTTACCTTCTCTGCATTGCACCACTCGTATCCACCCCCCTTCACCTTGCACCATCTACCCACCCGTCAGCTCATAACCCTGTGGAGTTTGTGTCACTGGACAGTGATGGAACGTCAGTGTTCTTTAGGGTGACTCATGAATTTTTCCCTCTTCTTCTTTGAGGGCTGCCTTCAACGGGTTCGTGCATGGCCACACCTCATTTTTACCATTTTTTTTTCTTTCTTTTTTTTTTTTTTTCAACAGACATCATTGTTTTTATTTCCTGCCCCCCCTACCCTCCCTTTGTGCACCATCTCTTCTCCTCTTTCCCTTCCCTCCCCCCTCCTCTCTCTGTATATTAGACCACTTCTTGTCGTTTCAGGTTTCAGGACCAGTGGAGGCTGACAACCCCTCCCCAGGTGGCACCGGCCCCCCCCACTGTCTCCGCAGCGTCTCTCTCTCTCTCTGCTCCCGCTATGCACACTCACCCCATCTTGTCCGTGTGGGGGGGCGGGGGAGGTGGGCAGGGTGACCACAGGCCCGCGACGGGGGGCATTTACTACAACAGCAAACGCTGAGATGCTTTTAGTGCTTTTTCTCACTCACAACACTTACTCAGACTCACAAACACAGACAGACACACACACACAGCACAGTCAGCCCGTCAGCGGCAGCCGACCCTACACACGATTTCTATCCAGAGAGCTAAAGCCGACGCAGCTGAGAGGCAGAGAGAGTGAGGAGGGCAGGACCAGAGAACAGGGTGTATATGCAAAACTTGATAGCGCCCCCTCTCTGACTTGGCGCAGTGCATTCACGGCTTGTCTGAGGAAGGCTGATGAGCTAACGGCATTGATCATTAATTTAATTAATGGAGTTGGGCCAGAGTTGTTTTAGGCAGGGAAGGCCAGGGGTAGGGTTTGTGTGGAAACTTTTTTTTTTCTTTTTCCTTTTTGAGAAAGGGGAGTGGGTTTCAATATTTTGTTTTTTTTTATTATTTTTATTTTTAATCCATGAGTCTGTAAGTAGGGAAAAAAAAATAAAGACATTGTGTAAAAATTACCATTTCTTGTGATTTTTGTCTTCCCCAATGCAGGTCTTCATAACTTGAATATTTTTTTTTTTTTGCATGTGTTTTAGGAAATTTATTTGATGGTGCACCTTGGGATTTGTGGAATAAAAATGGTTTGGAAACCTCGACTGAGGGAATATGGAACAGTAGCCTGACTTCAATCCACTCCCGAAATGATTGTCTCTGCTAGAGACACCAAGGAACAAACAGCATGTAGGAGGAAGACTTATTGAAACTGGTGGAACAATATGCAAAACTAATCCAGCAAGCTAGCCAGCACAAATACTACTCACTTTGCATAACATCAGCATGTCCAAAATGGTCTTTATTTCTTAGAACGTAACAATATAATTGTCTTACCAAAGCTACTTTATCAGCAAAAAAACATCCCTAAAAAGTGTCTCTTCGTAGAACCTATAGATCTTGATTTACACCCAGACGTGAACCGTTTGTTTCACTTGCTTTGTTTGCCTGAAGCTGAACAGAGGAATAAGGCCTTACGCAGCTTTCAAACACAATCAACTCAGGCTCATGTACTCAAATGTCTTAGTTGTCCTCATCTGCATGTCGGCTGTGGCTGCAGTACGGTAGTTATTTCTCTTCTTCCACATAAGAGTTCATCTTTGACATTAATATCCCTCATTGTTTCCGATGTGTATACAATTACTACACGAATCCATTTCGTACATAGATGTTTTTTTTATTATAGCCAACCAGTGAAGCAAACTGATGATGGCTAGAGATGCTGTCACAGGTGTTGGGTTTTACTTGTGCTTCTTGAAAGCTGCAGAAAGAAAAGTAAAACATTTTTTAACATTTATGGAATGAAAATACCGGAGCTGAAGTTGGTGCTTGATTTTACAACTTTACCTTTTCTCTTGGTCTTCTTCTTCATAAGTTTCTTTTTTTTCTTTGGACGAAGATTATCTCCAACCTGCACAAGGAGGTTGGGGGAAAATAATAAATATCTTTGTTAACATTAGAGTAATTTACATAGTCCTAGTCTGTGGGGGGAAAAGTACAGAAGGAAAAGTAAACAAAAGTATTAATAGTTAATACTTTTTTAAATAATAAAATAAGCTAACAAAAGTTTTCCTTAACATCACATTGGTTAAGTGTGAACTCTGCGTCTTATTAGTAGGTGAAAAATATAATGTTTTGGAAGTTGATTACAGCAGTATTTGTCTTTACTTTTGTCCTCAACATAGTAAAAATGTGGATTTTGCATAAATGCATCAAAGACACAATGTGGTTCTGTTTTTATCTCTGGATAAAGAAGAATAACCAATGACCACAAAAATTACTTATAAAATATAATCTGAATGGAGACAATAAGTAAATATAAAAGTATAAGGCTCACCTCTCTGTCTTCGCCTGTCAGTGCTGAGATATCCCCAAAATGCGTGATACTGCTAAGTTGGCCTGACATGGCCATCAAACCTCTCTTCTTTGCATTCTTCTGATGCTTTGGTACGTTGAGACGCACCATCATGGACTCCTCGTAATTTTTCCTGCATAACAGATGTTTAGACTTATTCTTAAAAATTTAAGGTGCAACATCCTCTAGAATGTGACGCAAAGAGGGAGAAAAAAAAAAACAAACCTGTGGATCTCATCACGACTCTCGCGTTCTGTCTGAAAGTCTCTTCTCTCTCTGATCTCCTCTGGGGCGTCACTGTACTGTTGCCTCAGCTCCTGGATAACCGAGCTCCTCAGGGCTGCTCGCTTTTGCCGCTCCAACTGGGCCGCCTTCTTGTCTGCCTCGGTCATGTCGCCTTCTGCAGGGATTATCAATTGAACAACAATATAAATATCAAACCTTAAATTTTCAAATAAAAGAAGGGATGAGTACGTAGGGACTGTATACCGTAATGCATTGGAGCAATCTTTGGCGGTATATATTTCTTGCCACTAGAGTGAGCTGCTTTCTTCTCTGAAGCTGGGTTAAGCTCTTCATCTTCAGATTCATTCTCTGATTCATTCAGCTGGATTGATTAGAGCACATTTCATAGATAACATTCAGATGAAGGTCCATAATGAAAATTGAACTACCATTAAAATAAATAGAGGTGATTATGACATTACCTTGCTGACAAGATTCCCAGGATTGGGGCGCAGCTGTAGCGGGTCATTTTCAGCTGTGGTCAACAGAAAAGTGTTCAGTTATGTATGCAAAACACTTTTTTAAACAGGTTTACTCTGCCTATATAATAATGGGTCATTTGAGGACCAAATATTTTGAATCTTTTTCCCCTGGAATTGCATGCAGAATATTCAGTTTCATTCTTATTGGTTTATATTTATTAAAACAGAAGTTTTTTTCTTACCTATGCTTCCAGTAACTGCTGTACGCACCAGTTTGTCAATCTGGTATTTGAGTTTATGATCCAGTGGCCGCATTTTCTCCAGGATCTTTCAAAAAAAAAAAAAAAAAACACACACACACACACACACAAAGGTCAACTCAAACGCTACTTTAACTCAACATTGTCTCACTGTTTATGGTTCAGTGCAACTTGGGTGGCAGTTGGGGAGACTACTGCCCGTCAGACACCTTAACAGATGAGTGAATTGAGATGACTGAAAGAATGACTCACTGTTCTGATGGTGACCACTCTGGTTAATGCTTCACTGTCTTTGATTTTGCCTCCATCACTCTTGATGCTGATTAGGTGAGTGAGGTCCTGAAGGTAGAAGAGCAGCAGATGGTAGCGAAGATCCAGAAAGGACAAGCCCTACACAAGTTTACAAGATAATAGATTGGTTAAATTTCATATGCAGCACTTGACATTTCACTAATTATTTTCACTATAATTAAAAACTCGGCAGAAATGTATCAAAACACAACGTTTTGGTCCAAGCTGCTTACCTGTGAGGTCTTAAAACTTCCATCTTTGACTTTGGTGATCAGTCCTCGAACATGACTTGTGACTGAGGCAACCTGGATGACAGTATTCAAGTCAAAAGATACGTTTTCAGTCTCCTATTGTCCATGTGTTCCTAAAAGACACCCCGTAGGGGTTAATTATGTCCTTCCCATCTATCTATAGATTCTATCTAATCTTAAACACCAAGTCAACAATATCCCACGTAGTTATATATTGAAGTGTGTTCATTTTCTCAACAACTCGTACCTGTTCTGTGAGGTTGTTCAGCAGCTGAACAACATTCGGTAAATCACGTTCAATTAAATCCTGTCAAACAAAAACGAACACGGTAAAGTGTAGTTAGTTGCACATTTTGCCCGGAAGCTAGTTGTTAGCTCCGTCTCACAAAGCTCATACAACTTCATCACAGTGTATTGATAGACCTATTCATCGAAGCATATACTGTCCAAGACCACCTCAATTGCAAATTCACGACCACCCCATAAATGTAAAACCTATTTTATATTTCGACTGCTATCATACATCTTCTACTCACGTTGTCGACGGTGGCCGCCATTTTGAACTTATAATGCTTTACGGAAGCCGTGTAGGACAAAGTCGAAAGGCTTTACGCGAATGGGATGCGTTTAATGACTTAAAACGACATTAAACGCAAAATGGCACACGTTTTGCTTATGGTGAATAGTGAATAGAAAATAAATTTATATAAATAAATAATTGTATATACATATACACACATATATATTAGATTTAGATATACTAGATATATATTAAGGCAGTTTAATTGTAAATAATTTATAAATTTGTAGTATACAATAACAATTGTTATTTATATGATATTGTTCAAGTGGTGCATTTTAAGTTAATAAAAATACACTGAGTTTCTAATAATGCATTATATAGTGTATGCTTAATGTGAATATCCGAGAGATGTTGACTCTAAGGCTGCTGTGTTAATAATAATAATGATAATAATTAGAACCCCTAAAGAGTATCCTTCGGGAAATTATGCCTCTGCATTTAACCAATCACTGTACTGTAATGAGGGTGCAGTGTGTGGGGGGCCATGCCCAGGGCACCTCAGCGGTAACTTGCCGGTAGGGGGATATGGATCTTGCAAACCCAAGTCCGCTTCCTTAACCATTAGGTCACCAACTACCCCTAATGTCAGCCTTATGTTGTGTTTTTATATTAATGTGAAGCATTATAAATTATATATTACTGTCCTTTGTAAAGGTTTTCATACTTGTCAAAAACCTCACACAGGAAACAAAAACTCCATCCATTGAAACTTCATATATACATTTAGAGAAAAGTAAAGGAGGAAAAGCCAACTTCTTGTCATTGTGATACACACCATTGCACACAAGGAAACGTGACCTCTCCATTTAACCTATCACCACCTAAGTAAAGAAGGGCAGCTTTGAGCGCCCTGGGAGCAGTGAGTGTCATCACAGTGGTAACTTAGCAGCTGGTGGATTTAAACCTGTAACCTTAAAAACAACAACAATAAGATAATTCATTTGTTGTCAATATAAATAAAAAAACTGTATCCTAACATACATATTATCGTGTGTTTGGGCAGGAAGGGTGGGGGTCCCTAACAAACAATGTATTATTGATTAATGTTTTGTGTGTGTATGTGTGTGTTTTATGGGTAAGATTAAAATGCTTTTAGGTAATTTTACGAAGACAAGAAGGCTTAAAAAGAAAAGGAGTAAGGGAGAGGTTGGCAATGATGAGGGAGAGAGAGAGAGCGAGAGAGAGAGAGAGAGCGAGCGAGGTAGAGGGTTGAGAGGAAGTGATGGAGTCATCACCACCATCATTCTCACCATCAACTGTGGAAAAGAACTTGTTTCTGACTCTGGCTCTCACTGTCTTCAACGGTCCGCGGATCCAAAAAAAGAGTCATGGTGAGTTTCCACTGAACTTTATTCTATTAGTTAAATGTAATTTTACTTAACACACTGAAGAATTGTTATTTCACATCACAGATGCATATAAAAAATTATGAAACATTTTCAAAATAAAATTTGCTCAAATCATGAGCAAATATGGGGACATAGAATTAATCTGGTAAATTGATAGAATTTTTTCACTTGTGGAAGTGACTATAAATGAAAAAATATATTTGGTTAAAAAAATAAATAGAACAGAATTGAATAACTGAAAAAACTAAACCTATATTACGGAAAATTAATTAAACAACAACAACAAAAAAAACAAAACAGAATAAGAGTCGATTTGATTTATTCCAAAGACTTTTCAAATGAAAACTAATAACAGGCTGAACAGAATTGATATTGTTAGATGTCAGCCAGGGGAAATGGAGGTACTTGTGGCAAGCCAATGTATTAATTCATCCCTGAAAATTATCAATAGAAAAACAATAGTAGAGAACTAGACTGGTTCAGATGTGAGGATAAAATTACGAAGATGACAAAATGTTTCTCCGTCCATATTACTCATGTTTTTTCACCTCTGACTTCTGTCCAGATGTCTGATTCCAGGGTGTCCTCTGTCATCCAGGAGTGGGTGAATGCCTTCCCCGGTCAGACCCACTCTCTCAGCCCTGTTACCTCTATCCAGGCAGAACCCACCGGTCAGCTGGACCATATGGAGATGATACCATACAGTCAGCCTCAGGGAATGATGAGGCAGAGCAGTGAAGACAGAGTGGGCGAGCATATGATGGGGATGTCGTACTTACCGTACCCCGCAAACTGCCTGGGCAACATGTCAACTGTAGGGAGCACCAACCAGCACCAGAGCCATCCCAGCAGTCAGCAGGTGAACCTGAGGTTTTCTAGTAATGTATCTGATCAAGGATTCAATAGTTTAAAGGGCTGAGCTCATTTTTGTTTATGACCTTTAGGACTTTTCGGTTTTCCTCCGTCCAACTCTGAGGCCCCCGGTGAATAAAAGGACCATCAGCAAGGACAGCGCAGAATACCGTCTCAGAAGAGAGAGGAACAACATCGCTGTGAGGAAGAGCCGTGACAAGGCCCGCAGAAGGATCCTGCTGACCCAGCAGAGAGCAATGCAGCTACAGGAGGAGAACCAGAAGCTACAGATGAGGATAGGGCAGCTAACACAGGAGCTGGATACTCTTAAACACATCCTGTCACAACGACACCTGCAGGGTACAGAGGACGGAGCAGGAGGGAAAGCTAATATGTAAGCGCAGACTAAAAGAAACTGCTTCTCATCTGGTCAACATCCAAGGTCCAGCAGGTACAGTCCACAGTGGTTACCTTGGATTTTACTCAGGTTGATTCACATAGTTTCACATGATCGAGCTGTGATGAACGGACAGAGTGTAGGAACCGTAACACCAGCAGTAGAGACCACCTTGTAAATCTAAGATGAATGGCCTAAACATGATGAAATCTTAAGGCTGACATCAACAACCAGGGGCCTAAGTCAAGGCATGTTCTAAATTATACAGGGTCACACTTCTTCTAGACAACAAACTATCATCATTCAATTCCTGTGATAAGCCAAGATGATAATAGCCAGCCGAAAAAAGGTGAAAATGTATTCGGAAATAATATTATAATGTGATTGTGAATCTGCAGAAGATGCTTACTGTTTTCTAAATTTAGCCAGTCAAGTCTTTATTTAATGTGTTATCAATGTGTACTGAGAAGCTGTACTTAAATGGAGAGGAAATCATTAAACCAATGAGCTCTCACATTGGAATGATGAAACTATCCAAAACTTTTTCCACCTCCACTGTTTCCACCATTTCCAAAGAAATCATGGAACTGGTATTAAACTTATGTAATTATAGTTATATATAGAATACGGTATATGACTTTCAGTTATTATCTACAGGGAACTATTATAATTTTTTTCTACTTTTTTTGTGAAAGACTATAGTAAACATTTGTAATCTCCAAATCTTTACTGGACAAACCCTAGATCCTATTTACTGTTATGGTGTTTACTGTATATAATTAATTTTCTTTACCATACGTAATCTCAGTTGAAAGGCAGCGTAGTAAAGACTAAATAATTCACCTCTTCGATCAAACAAAATGCCAATGTCTAATGAATTTAGAATCCTATTAAAAGGAAAATAATAGGCAGACCACAATAAAAGCTATCTATGTGCTTTATCTATAAATTTCCTCCATCCTGAATCACAACATCTGCAGAGAGTTCTATCGGGTGAGACGTAAAAAAGTCTTTGACGCCGTAGATTATTAAACAACAACATGTTCATGGTTATTTCTTCACATTCATGAAAACATTTATCACCAATGCTTCCATAAGCAGATGGACATGCTGTTTAAAGTTAGCCTATTATAACCATTGCTTAATCATTTACCTGACATTTGTACTGACATTGTAAATGCCGTTGCCCAAGACAATTTCACAAGAAACTGTGGTTTTCTCAGAGATTCAACAAAATCTTATGTCCCTTTCGTCTGTAAAATACACTGTATCATATAAATAGATCTAAGGCACATGACATCTTTTTGCCAGTACTCTCTGTACCTGGACAATTTTGTAAGTAAATAAATAAAGAACTTCTTTTATAAGTGACAAACTTGGTTGTTCTTATGCAACGTCGGACATTCTTCACACGATTTTTACTCAAAATGCCCTCGCTGATCCGTATTTGCATCCTCCGACAGGGACTGTGCACCTGTCACATCATTTACCAAAAGTCTGTCTAGCCACAGAAACGGACGTCATGCCATGGACCGTTGTGCACCAGCGGTTTCCCTTTGTGGGATGGGCAAGATTTCAACACAGCGGAGGACGGGGACGAAGAGAACAGAGATAGTATCAGTGTCTTGGCTGCCAGGGCCTTCCTGTGGCTGTGATGTTAGAGAAGGGACAAAGAGATAGGGTTGGTTGTGGGTGGGCAAGCAGGTGGGGGTGTTATAGGCAAAACCTGTTTTTTTTTAGCTTTCCTCTCAAATAGAAGTTATTTGTGAAATGATTTTTTAAAAATTATATAAACTCAATCCCTTTTGTGCGTTATTATGCCTTACAATCTGTGTTATCACCTATTGCCAATAGCTAAATAGATAGATAGATAGATAGATAGATAGATAGATAGATAGATAGATAGATAGATAGATAGATAGATAGATAGACAGACAGACAGACAGATGGATAGATGAGTATGTATGTTGTGAACCAAAACACAATTTAACTTTTTTAACCAGCATCATTTAAAGAGTGAAAGTGTGGTTTGTATGTGTGTTTAGAGTCAATTGGTGTCTTAAGCTGTGTGACCATGTCTGTTGAAATGTCCTGCAGGGTTATATGGGGCAATCCTTGGTCCCAGGACTGCAACATCTCCACAGAATGAAGAAAGACTGTGTTTCACCTAATCCCTTCCAGGTTACTCAACAACAGCAGCAGCCGTAGCAGGCCATATGAACCCCTTCTACACACAGCTCTGATGAGCTAACGAAGTGGCACCACTCCATATGCAGTTTTAATCCATGGCCTTGTTTATAAATTACTTTTTATGGACCTTCATGTATTATGAATAATAATAATAGATATTGTTATTATTATTATTTTGTGTCTGACATATAGAATCTTACTGAAATATTAATTGTGAAACTCTTTTAAAAATATTTTTATTTTAAATTGTTTTATTTTATTTATTATACATTTCTTTACTTTTTTCTATTATTATTATTAGTATTATCATTAATTTCTCTACTATTTTTTAAGAAAAACAGTAGACACCTTATAGTTACCGCTGAATTCCTGTAGAACCTTGGGTTACTCGTTTACTTGTTGTTGTGGTGAAGCAGCTTGAAGACTTCATTGCTTCCTTGGAGACCCAATTGCTATGCATTTTGAGTTGCAGGCTTAGTGATTGGGAGAAATATATGGCAATACATCCATCTTTTAAATAGAATTCCTGGACTTGTCTGTTAAATGCAGCTTTTCTTTTGCCTTGAAGATGTAGGCTCATCTTCTGCCTCCTCCTTGGTTCTTGATTTTGGGTGTTTGTTTTTTAAATTTTCAATTTCAATTTCAATTTAAATTGAAAATTGTTTGTTTTATGTGCCTGAGACTAACATTTAGTCTCCGACAGATGCGACGGAGAAAGTCTCGTATTTTTTCCAAATGAAACACTGTTTAGAATCAGATAAGAAATACAATTAGAAATTAGAAATTGTTTTAAGTTATGCATTCTTTCTGTGCGGCCCAGCACCACTTGAACTATGGTCTGGTGCCTGCACACCCAAAGGAAGTTCCAGACTTGACTTTCTGTAATGTAGGCAAAAATGGCCAATGGTATTAAAAATACCAAGACAACACCACCCTGATGTCTTTAAAGAACATTCCAGGCAAACATGTGAAATATCTTTGGAAATGGCAGCCAGAATTTAGTCCAAATCCAAAGCCTGCTTTCACCCTGTACTTTATGTAAATGCGTAAAGTGCTTTTCAGTTGCTGTTATATGTTGAGTGAGCTAATTAATTGATAATAACTACTGTCTTTCTCAAGTATACCAGAGGGGGGTGGAGTTACATTACATTATTTACAGAGACAATGACCATGTAGCATATTTATAGCCATTCATTCCTTTAAAGCAGGCATGTACAAACTAAGGCCCGGGGGCCGGATGTGCCCATTGTGCTTTTAAATGCGGCCCACCAACCTTGTCCAAATGTAAGAATTTATTCATATTATCATTATACTTCTGCCTTTTTCCTGCAATAATATGTTTGCACCAGATTACGTCAAAAATGGTATTAGAAATGTAGGATTTTAGGTTTTATACATGACTTTTAGATGCCATTCCTCTTTGTTCAAATGAATGATTTATCTTCTGCTCTGGACTCTGTCCCCTTGTCCAGTTTTAGTTCCAATTGTGGCCCACAAGTCTTAAAGTTTGCCCATGCCTGCTTAAAAGCTTTGTATATGTTTTCACAGATTTTAAGTTTATTAATTCAGATTTAATAAATCAGAAACTCTCTATAGCTGGGGCCACTTGGTAGCCCTCATAGCGTACCTAAGGGGCCTGCAGGTTGCGTTCTAAAAAACAAAACTAGTCCAAAAAGGGTGAAATTTTTATTTTTTTGTATTTTCTGAGCAAACGTTACACTTACAATCATAGGCGTAGCCACGGGTAGGCCTGGGTGGGCCTGGGTCCGCCCACTTGTCAGTCAGGCTCGCCCCATCCAATGAGAGTGCTGATCAAACGTGGCTATAATACTTTGGGGTTGGCACACCCTAATTTGTTCGGGGCCCACCCATTTTATGGGTTATGGCTACGCCCCTGCTTACAATGATATTTTTTTGAGTTAAACCAGGGCGTTCAAAAGAGTGGTCACTATTGTATGTCACAGAACTTCTTAACAAATAACTCATTGTATTACTGAGTGTCCTTGAAGGGACTCCTGTTTTTAAAAAGGTTGGTAACCCCTGCTCTATAGGATTCATGGTCACTTTAACAATGGCTTCGACCTGATGCTGATATCGAAAGATTTCTTGTATAACTGGCTAAGGCAATGACTGGAATTGTCTTTTAGTTTTGATGATTTTTATTCACTGGTTTCATGCTTGGGAATGAACAGTATATTTGGATGGGAGAAATAGAAAAGAGTTTGTCTACATTGATGCTTGCTCAATATGGCGGTAAATGACTGCATATAAATGGGAAAACGGTGTATCAGGTTTCCGGTCAATGCTAACTGCACTTCAATGGGTTCATATCCGTGGGGAAAAACGAGCCTGGGGGACATAGACATAGCCTGTCAGTCAGCCCTCTTCCTCTACTGATGTATGACTTCTGGCACCACCACGTGGCCGATTATACAATAGGCCTTATGAGAGTATATGAGGTGCAGATGTCTCACTCTACTACTCATACTGTGGTCTACGATACTTTAAAGGAACATAAACCCCTTTACGGATTTCCTAACATGTAATTTATTATTTATATTTTACTGTTAAAAATGTATTATTAAAGAAAAATATTATTTTGCAAAGTTCGAAAAAATTATTCTTTCAACTTGCACATTAATTTAGGTTGTAATATGATTTTTTCAATTGGAATGACATATGTAGGTCTCGGCATGAAATAACCTAAGCAGCCAAGGGACATGTACAAATAAATGTTTTATTACTATTTCTGTACAAAATGTGACCTGTGCATTTAACTAACGAGGACAGAGCCTTGTTCACTGCACCTCAGTGGTAAGCTCGCAGCTTGTGAATTAAAACCTGAAACCCTTTGCACCCAAGTCTAGTTCCTTAACCACTAGGCCACCAACAGTCGTTCTAACTAACTAACTAACTAACTAACTATGTAATAATATAATGTAACACTATTAAATGTGATAGAATATTTGAGGAAAAGGTTATTTGTGTGACAAAGACCACATGAACTATGCCTTTACTGAACAAAGGCATAGTTCCTGTGGTGGTTGTAAGAGATGTATATGTATTTGAGTATCAAGTTTATAAGAATAAAATGTATTCTTATACGTACTCATTTACATCTCTACTCTAATCTACATCTCTACTCTTTACTCTACTCCCATTTATATTTATATCTCTGTTTCATAGTTCATTGTATCTATTTCTGTTTTGCACTACTTTTCTCAAAAATCCTAATATTTATTGGATTTTTGCAAATCTATTGTCCTAAATGTACGAAATTACTAGTAATAATTGTATTTGTTACAATAAATTACTCAGAGTGGGCTACATATCAAAGGCAGGTGAAACGTCTGTAGTCCTCTCTCGAGTGGCTCGTCGTTGTACGTAAAAGATCTTTGAGAGCTGCGACACAGGGGCAACGTCGATTTGACGCTCAATAGCCGATTGTTGCCGAGGTTTTCCGAAGTCCCTCGCACCTTCACACAAGCTACTTCAGACGTTGTGGTTTTTTTTCCAGCTTCTCTTTACCCGTTAGCGGCGGAACGACGGTAGGTTCCCCTGAGCTGAAGTTGTCGCACTGCTCCGCGAGTGTAAAATGTCGGCAGCCAGACACTCTGGAATGGACACAAACGGCCGGAGTACGACGTAGCATCTCACATCCTACATCTCCCATCGGCTGAGGGTGAGCTGTGCTCAGGTCAGGGTGACAGCAGCCCGGTGTCCTTTGTTGTGACACTGACGGTGTTTGTCAGAGACTGTCCCCAGATCAGACAGACATGTCTCTTCGTGTAACTGACGGAGCGTCTGTGCGTCGCGGTTTGGAGGAGATTCGGTGACCGTGGAGAGAAGGTAGACTCCCTTCAGCCGTCACTGTTTGAATTGGTGGAGGAGACGACGGGCGGACGGCAGCATAACGACGTTTTCAAAACGTTAGTGACTGGCAACGTCATTCCAAAGGTAACGAGGAAGTGGTTCTGCTGCGGGGCAGGTGTGACTCTGGTCTCACAGACAGCATGGCTCTCGGTGGCCCAGCTGCGTTCGTTCTTCTTGGGTTTACATCACTGTTGTCTTCTAGTGTCAGTGTCTACATTACTGAAACTGTTTAGTTTGTCCACAGGAGCTGGATAGACCCTCTTTTTCACACCCCACCCCCGGCTAAAAGCTGTTATGTAATCCTTTTTCGGATTCCTTTATGTCACATTCCCGGTGTTAGCGACTTTAACACTTGCCTCTAAGGATTGGCGAGAGAATAACAGGGTAGCGTGAGAGTTATGGCAACATAAAGTTGTCCTTGTTAATACTTCATTCAAACCCTGTTGTATAAATAGTGGGATGGTTCTACAAAATATATACATTCTTAAAAACGAGTTTGCTGGGTTGATAGGATAGGACAGGAAGTAACTGCTAACGGGAAGAGTTGACATCTAAAAACAGAGGTGGGACACAACTACACTGACCAGACTAAGCTTGGACTCAAGAGATGTATAACAAAGTAAAAATGTAGAAATACCTTGGCGATTCGAACATTTGGTCTCTTTGGTGGAACTCATAAACGTGTGGGATTCATAACGAGTTTAAACTTTAATGAGAAGTTTGAGCTGAATTGGGTTGTGTGATAAATCTGATTTCTGAGGACATGTAGAAAAACGTTATTTAGACCAATGTCCTTGCAGGGTTACTGACATGTTTAGGTGAAGGACTTGGGGAAGAGTGGTTTAGAGTGCTCTACTGTGCTCTATTTTTCCATATCTACTCATCTGTCTGTCTGTCTGTTTGTCTATCTAACAACCATATAATGCAAAGGTAATTTAAAGTTGCTATTTTAAAATGACCTATATCTTACATCACTCGTACCTTTCTTCCACAGACGCAGTCCACGTCTCCTGGAAACAAAACGGTGTACCACATTCTGACCTAGACCTCTAACCATCACAGATGATGACATCCCCAGACTCTCCCCCGCTCGTCTCTCCTTCCCCATGTCCTGCTCCACCTCCTTCTGTCCCCTCCTCCCCGGCTCCATCTTCACCGGCGCCCTCCTCCTCATCCCTCCCGGTGCCCCCCTCCCTGCCTCCCACTGGTGAAGTGATGGTGCTGGCCCTGGGCAGGAAGAAGCAGAGGGTTCTGATAGCTCTTTCCATTCTTCCCAACCTCTTCCTGGCCTTTCTACTCTCCTCTGATTCCCTCATCACCCTCTCTCCACCACACCACTGCCATCTTCCAGGGCCTTTGCCCTCCCTGGAGATGCTAAACACTTCCTTTCCCTGGGAGAAGGGTACAAGGCCTGGTCACAGCAGGGAGCCATCCCAGTGTAAGCAGTATGCCAATGGTAGCCAGTCAGCAGTGGTGGACTGTGAGGCTGGCTGGGACTACAACGTCACAGAGGGGCTGAGAAACAACATCGTGACCGAGGTACAGTCCCAATTCTCCTGGCCTAGTTCTCTGTTTGTGTAGAGTAAAGTTTGGTTCTTTTTTAATCATCATGCTGAGCACACACTCTCTTGTTTTGCAAGCACTGGTAAAGTTCAGAGCTGCTCTGGGGTCTTAGGAGACCAGAACAGTGCTTTACGGCATCTATTAGCTTGTTGTACATTAGTATGACAAGGTGTGGGGGCCTTGAGTCTTATAGGTTATAATGTATATTAAGCATTGGGTTCCTTTGTTAAAAAAACAAACAAATCATTTTAATCCCTTGCACACATTTATTTATTTATGTTTGAATGAATTAATAAACATGTGCAATGTCTTTTGTTGTTGTTGCTAATGATTCCCATTGACTACTTCATACTGATATAAAATAGTCGACAATGGTGGCACAGTGGTTAAAGAAGCGGACTTGGGTACGCAGGGCTTCCGTATCGAATCCGCCAGGATGCCACTGAGATGCTCTGAGCCTAGCACCGTCCCTACACATTTTACTTATTGTGATCTCACCACTCACAGGAAGGCTCATAATATGCAAAAAGGTTTTAGTTGTAAGCAACTGGACTTCTCGTTGGAGTTAACAGATGTTTCATTCCTCAACTGAGGAACTTCATCAGTTTCTCCATCTCAATGAAAAGGGACACTCTTTCAAGGACTCAGATGTGCATATTTTGGACAAGGGGGACAGATGGCTTGAGGGAGGAGTAAAGGAAGCCATCTATGCCCATCTGGAACAACCAACCTTGAATAGAGGGGGAGGTCTGCGTCATCAATTGTCTGCTACATACCATTCTGCCTTGAGATCCCATCCTAGGAAGTTTAACTGCTCATCAATCCCAGAGCAGGCTTCTCTAGATGAGTGTAACAACAACGCCCATTCACATCTGGACATGTGACAAGAAAACTGCTTATTAACATCTGGAGCAGTTTCTGTCTAAAAAGGTGTGACCAAAACAACTCTTCACACATTTGTCCAGTGGTGAAGGGAGTGGTCTAGAGTGGGACAACTACTAGAACTGAAGAAGCCTCTTGGATGAGAGGTGAAACGTCGAAAGTTTCACCTCTCATCAAGAAGTAACTAATTTTGGATATCACTACTAGATTTCCCTCCAACAACAACCAGAAACTGATGAAGTTCCTCAGTTGAGGAATGGAATGTCTTTCAACTCCAAGAAGAAGTCCAGTTGCTTATAACTAAGCCCTTTATGGATATTATGACATGGATGAATCAGAATCTTCACAGACATATTGCTCACAACATGGTGCATTGTGATTTGGGTGGTGCCAGCTACCCCTGCGACTCAGCAACGGACTAGCAGAAGAAGATGAATGAATGATATAAAATAGTGATTTTTACTTCTGCCTTGTTAGCCCAGTTTAATATAAAAGATGATATGTTTAAAGATGTGGAACTCTGTAGTTCTTTGTTTTTACAAATTTTGCGTATTTGGCATAAGAGGTAATACATAGTGCATCAACACTACAACAGTCATAGTCATTGCTACAGCAAACAGTTGGTGATTGACAGCTGTTGCCATTTCACTCCAAACCTGTGTCATATAATCCTAAATGAGATGTTAAAGATCCATTGACATAAGTTGTGAAACAATTCATATTTATGTAATAGGTGAGTAATATAAAAAGGGTCATTTTACAATTAGTGTCTACTCCTGTCTTGAGTCAAAACACTTGAACAGACTCCCTAATGTCTTATACTCAACTTCTTTTTACGCAACAAGTTACCATGCTTTAATTTACTACATCCTGTTGTAACTTAGTTTTTTTGATAATTGATTTTTGTTTCCTTTAATTGTGAGCGCCTTTTGGATAGAATCTGCTAAATGTAATGTTGTGATGTAACTGACTTCTAGCTGAAAGGCTTTTCCTGCCCCCAGATCAATGCCAGGTGTGGCCAGTACTGGCAGATAGTGATTGAACGTGTTATAATTATCAAGCTAGTTTGGAGTAAATATAAATAGGTATCTCTTAAAAGACCTGCTTTATTTTACTCACCAGTCCATTATTGGTGAGTCCATTATTTTTATTCTAAAGACAAAATGTCTTCAGAATAATAATAAGAATCTCTAGTAACTCCTTGGTTGATGTTCCACTGGCATTGTCACCTGCAGACATCCAGAAAGTCAAGTTCTTCATCTGATTAGACCAATTTTTGACGTCAAGAGATGACGATGCGTCTCAATGGCTCTTGTGGAATTTCTAAGACGATGCTAGTTTTGATATGCATTATCAGTGGTCCCTGCTTGTTTTGTTTTGCAATCAAATTTTGAGACTTGTGTGGTGCCTTTACTGTGGTTTGGTTTGCTAATCCTCACCTTCTCAGTCCAGATCTGTCTTGTTATAGGCTCATTAGGCTTGCCTGATGCATTCAGATGCATTAGATTAGTGACTATAGTAGCGTACCAATAAAGAAATATGTGAGACACGCACAGTGTCACACATATTTAGCTTTTTAGAACCATACGTCATGTTGAAAAATGAGATTATATACTGTATGTTACCTATACTGGGATCAACTAGTGCCCTTTAGCACAACTGGCCCAAATGTGTCATGTTATTGTCAAGTTCAGTGTATAGTATAGAGTTCCTGACTGTTTAGTCAACTCAAAGAAGGCAGTAGGGGGAACTTAAAATTGAACTACTTGACTTGGTGCTCTTGTTATTTAAAGCTTGACACATTAAACAAGACCTACAGCTCTTAACAATAAGGCACATCTGTTGCTTTGTTACATTGTTTGATTATTAGAAAATATATTTTGATTAAGATGGATGGATCCATACACAGGATTGGTATTAAATAATATGTAGGCAGTCTTGAAGTTATCTTTCTAGTTCCATTGCTTTCCTTAAATAAAAGTAACAAACATAATCAACTCACAACCTGTGCTATAAATCAGGTCACTGGCAGGTCGTTCCTGTGATTAAAAAGCACGAGCACAGAAACAATGCCCAAGGGCACCATGGTAACTGTTCATAAACCACAGGTGAAGGAACATTAATGACTTGCCTACGGGCTTGAACTTCTGTTGGTGTGCAGAATGTCATAAGCTAAAGTTGAGAAAAAAAAAAATTACTTTGTTTGATTGAACTTCACCTTGCTTACCATTTTCTACTTTTTTGATTCTTATAAATTTAAACCAGAAACTTCATATTTCAAGCTGACAGAGATCCCATTCCTAAAATAGCCATTTAAATAAATATCAATGTGGTTCCAGCATGTCCCACTGAACAAAGAGCAAGCACTGGCAGGGGAGCTGTTCAGCAAATGCATGGAAATAACTCTGTTCAGAACAAAGACAGGCTTCTTTATCTTTTAGATTATGATGGATTTAGCTTATATTGTGTATTTTTATAACCGTTATGGTGATCTTTTCCTGCTGTGATGCTATTCTTTTTTTGCTCTAAGGGTGTTGTCTGGACAGGAAACAGGAAGTGATTGGATGGTCTACATTTCAGCTTTTGATCAATAAACATTTAATCACTTGGAGCCACTGGTTTGCACTTTTGGTGTTTTTCCTTTTTCTTCTTAAAATGATGATTTGTTTTTATGACACTATATATATATATATATATGTATAAATATATTAATATATATATATACATATACACATATACACACACACACACATATATATATATATATACAGGTATATAATTTTTCCTTTCAGCAATTTTGTTGAAGTCAAAATGGCCTTTACACCCTTGGAAGTGAAATTGCCTTTGTACTTTAGTTGTAGTGGTTGATTGTTGGAACAAGTAACAACCACAGCTTGTATAACTTTAAACCAATAACTTCACTAGCAACCTGTTCTTGTTTTAAACTCAGCGGATTCATAGAAGCCACAGCCTATTTCAGTCTTTACGCCACTTGTTCTGATGATGTTCTATTGCTTGCGGCCCGTTTATAAAACCAGTCTGAGGAGCTTTCAAACCAGTTTGAGTGCTTTTGGCCAAAACCTTCCCCCCTCATGTCTAGGCTGAGTTGTTGTGCAGCCCTTAGCCCTTCACTAATGGAACAGCTAACATTATGTGACATGCTTTTGAATATTTGTGCACAGGCCTGAATCCAAACGTTCTTCTTATCATTAATGGCCCTCTGTTCTCCATCCCTCTGCCTTTCTTACATCATTAACATTAACATTTTGCTTTCAGTGAGCGGCAACATAAGTCAATCTCAGAAGTATGTCTGAGCGGATCTGTGGGTTGCCCTAATAAGATTACAGTCACATGTTGAGAATAAAAACTATAGTTTCCCTGTCTTCACAGATTTGGCATGTCCCTCTTCCTTAAGTAACTTGTGACAGCTATCCCTTTTTTGCTGCTTGCTGGTTCTTTTGCCCGGGCTGTTAATTATACCAGATTAGACCACTGAGTGTCCTGTCCACACACTTGAATGTCCCTTTGTCCCCTCAGGGTGTTTTAATACTCTAACATACAGACATGTCTTCTTCAGTTCTCCTTATCTTGGTAATCTACTCCCATCTCTTCTGTCTGTGTTGAACAGTGGGACTTGGTGTGTAACCAGTACTGGATGGTGCCTTTGGAGGAGGTGTGTTTCATTCTGGGTGTCCTTACTGGCTGCCTGAGTCTCGGCTACGCTGCTGACAGGTAAGATCCCCCAAACTCTTAGTTTGTCTGCTTGCCACTGTGACACGGAAACGCAACAAAGACATATTAGTTGCAGTAAATAAATCATAGTATTCAAACACACTGAAAAAAAAAATTATTCACAGCACTTGTGATTCCCAATTTTTCCCCTTTTTAAAACTACCACAGTTTGTCAGTCAGACTGTTATAATCAAACTGAGAACTGAGTGTGAGTCCTCAGTTGTTATGGTATTTTATCTAAATTAGATCCACCGTGGGCACCTATATTTGTCCCTGATGGGGAAAAGAAGCGCACATAATTGGTTGTTTGTGTGACCTGTAGAGGTGACTCAGCACTATATTCATATTTAGATCAGGCATATCCTGTGTAACCCAAATCCTACTGGAGAAGCATACACTCAGAGATTCTGGCAGAGCAGGGTTTCAGAACGGAGGTTTCACATCCTGAGGTCTTGACTGTTTCAGATATCCCCACACTTTGTAATTGCATTGATAAATCCCACATTCGTTAAAGCATTTTCTGTAATATGTAATGTTGAAATGAGGTTTAGATTTATTATTTCTGCTGCTTGTTTGCAGCAGCTGTAAGCCTATAGTCGACAGAATTAATGTTGCACATTGGAAAAGGCACCTTACTGAGCCTTTTATCACAGCAAGAAATCATTTTAACAAATATTGTTTCTGGCCACTAAAACCGTGCAAAAATGTAACCAACTGGTTTATTACCCTCAAGCTCAGAATGATGAATAAGAATGGGAACATAAAGACACTTGTCAGCTCCACTTAGCTGCATTCTACCGCTGATAATTGACTCAACCAATCCAGTCAGTGTGTTTTGTGTTGTCAGACTGAAAGGCACACAGGGGGAAGCTGCAGTTCTGGGGCACAGCGAGGGAGACGAGCCAGTTCAATCAGCTAACAGCCTTCATTAATTTGCTGACCAACTAAGCGTAGCATCTGTCTGTTACTACTGGCAAAGTGATGCTGCCTCTAGAGATGAGGAGTTGAAAAATAAACAGTGTTGCTCTGCAGCTTTTAAGTAAAAGAGCTGCCACCGCTTTAATTGTTACATTGTCTTAAATAAAAATACTTTTACTTTTATTTTTTTGTTTGACTATTGTGGCAAGGAACTAAGAAATAATGTAAAATTGTTATTATTGTGTTTCTGATAGCCTGTCTGTAATATCTGGGGCTGTCAAAATTATTACTTGATTTACAATTAACAACAATTGGTTGTCTGTGTTGGAAAGGTTAGTTTGTCTGTAAACCAAGGAACTGGGTCCTTTAGAGTCTCAAATTTCCCTGAAACTGTATTTGAATGCTTCTGTTGTGTAGCAGTTATCACAATTGCCTTTTACCTTTTCCTTACAGCTTTTAATGGTTTTTCATGCATGGGTACAGTTATTCCACTTCAACCACATTTTCCATTTTTGGCTAAAATACTTTTATCACCCAAACAAAACGACTGAAACAAGAACCTCTTTGCATCCAGAAATCCCCTCTTTGGCCTTCCTCTTTGTCTCCTACCTGGTAGCTTCATTTTAGCCTTCTTCCACCAATATAACCACTGTCCCTCCTCTGAACATGTTCAAACCATCTTAATTTAGCTTCTCTAGCTTTTTCTCCAAACCTTCCTGTCTGTGTTGTCCCCTTGATTACCTCATTCCTGATCCTGTCCCTCCTTGTCACCCCAAAAGAGAATCGCAGCATCTTTATCTCCAACCTCCAGCTCTGCCTCCTGTATTCTACCTATTCCAAGTGTCTCTAACCCATCCATCATGGCTGGTCTCACAACTATCCTGAGAACCTTTCCGTTCACCTTTCACTCTTCTGTCACAGATCACTCCTGAACCTATTCTCCAGTTGTTCCATCCTGCCTGCACTCTATTCTTCTCCTCTCTTCCTCAGTCTCCACTGCTCTGAACAGTTGATCTAAGTATCTAAACTCCTGCACCTTCACCACCTCTACTCCTTGTAACCTCACCACTCCACTGTTCTTCTCTATCTTTTTAATTTCCACACATATACTCTGTTTTGCTCGGACTGACCTTCATTCCTCTTCTCGCTAGTGCAAACCTTCACACTTCTAGTTTTCTCTTCTACTGCTGCCTCCATGGACATCATTGTCCATGGAGATGTCTTTCTGTCCTCTGCATTATTTATGTTTCTGTCAATCTGTCCATCACTAAAGATAACCAAGAAGAGGCTCAGGGCTGATCCTCGAGGAAGTCTTACCTCCACCTTAAAGTCTTCTGTCCTTATTAATGCACATCTCACCACTTTTGTATTGCTCTCATACATATCATGCACCAATCATACATACTTCTCTGCCACACCTGACTTTCTCATACAAAACCATGATTCCTCCTTTGGCACCGTGTCATAGGCCTTTTCTAAATCTACAAAAACACTGACCCTCTCTGTATTTTTCAATATCCTCAGGGCAGTTTTTTTTTGGCATAAAACCATACTGCAAATCTCTACCTCTTTCCTCAACTTGGCCTCAACTACTTTTCCCCAAATCTTCATGGAATGGCTCATTAATTTTATCCTTCTGTAATTTCTACAGCTCTGCACATCACCCTTCTTGTAAATTGGCACAAGAACACTTTTCTTTTCCTCCACTTATCAGGCATCTTGTCTGTCTCTAAAAGGCTATTGAACAACCGAGTCAGAAAATTTAACACTACTTCCCCTAAGCACTTCCATACTTCCACTGGTATGTCACCAGACCGACTGCCTTTCCATTCTTCATCCTTTTCAGGGTTTTTCTAACTTCATCCTTTCTACTCTGATCTTCTTTCTCCCTGTTAGAAACCGGCTCCTCATTCCTACACTCCCTATAATTTTCCTCATTTAACAACTCCTCAAAGTACTCCCTCCATCTTTCCAGCACACCTTCCTCACCGGTGATGACATTTCCATCTCTGTTCTTAATTAACCTCACCTGCTGCACATCCTTTCCAGATTTATTCATCTGCCTTGCCAATCTGTAGAACTCGTTTTCTCCTTCCTTAGTGTGTAACCCCTCTACATTTCCTGCTGCGTATTTTTTTTTGGCACTGGCCACTTCCCTTTTCACCTCCCTTGTTTTCTCTCTATAATCCAGTCCATTCTCCTCTGTTGTGTCACTATCCCATCTTTTCTTTGCTACTCTCTTTCTCTGAACACTAGCAGATCTAGCACCTTCTTACATATCCCCCTTATCACTGTAGCTTTGGTATTTCAATCATCTGAAAATTTCCCACCACACCCAGAACTGCCCTCACTTCCTTTCCGAAGTCTTTACTAAATCCCTTTTTTTTAACTTCCGCCTCTTGATTTTCTGCTCTGTCTTCACCCGCTTCCTTCTTCTCACCTCCTTTGTCACACTATACACTACCATCCTATGCTGTACGGCTACACTCTCTCCTGCCACCACCTTACAGTCATATACAGAATATTATCCACCTGTGTGGACCTTCCTCCACTCTTATGTCAACCTGTGCTCCTCACTCTCTTGGAAATAGGTGTTTTCCACAGCCATTTCTATTCTCTCTGCAAAATGTACCACTCCATGTGGTTCCAAGTTTCTATCCCTAACGCCAAACCGGCCTATCACTTCCTTGTCACATCTGTTTCCTTCCTCTACATGGCCATTGAAATCTGCTCCAATCACCACTCTCTGTCCCCTGGTGATGCTCTCTACAACCAAATCCAGCTCATTCCAAAACTTCTTCTTTTCTACAAACTCGCAGCCTACCTTTGGAGCATACCCGCTGACAACATTCATCATTTCTCCTCTTATTTCTCCCATCACACACATCAACCTGTCCAACACTCATTTCACAGCCACCACATTTCTAGCATACATTTCCCTGACGATCACCCCTTCTCTATTTCTCTTCTCTTCTTATCCGTGGTAAATTAACTTAAAACCTCCTCCAGTATTTCTAGCCCTGCTGCCCTTCTACCTGGTCTCCTGCACACACAAAATATCTCTCCATCTCCATCTCCATCATCATCATCAGCTAGCTCTCTACTTTTCTTGCCTTTATCAATCGCTGTCCTCTTGTTCTGTGTTCTTCTGACCTACAGTCGTATAATTTCCAACATACCCTGTATGTTCTGTGATATCTTCTATCTATTTATTCTTCAACCACAATTGATTAATCCACAGTTATTTATCCATATGAGTTATCATACTTACACATACGAGTAATGTTGTGTGTCTTTGTCTACACCTTTGTCTCTACAGGTTGGGCAGATCCAAGGCTCTGCTGACCTCACTGACTCTGTCTGTGGTTTTTGGAGTTCTGGTATGTGTCTCTCCGAACCCCTCCATCTTCATCGTCATGCGTTTTTGTCTGGCAGCAGCCAGTGCTGGAGTCTACCTCACTTTGTACATCAGTCGTAAGTTTGTTCTTTCAGTCTAACTCAACGCAAACACTGTCTGCGTCCCTGAAGATCTACTGCATTCACATTCACATTTACTGACCTGTTGTGTTTGTGTGCCAGGTCTGGAGCTATGTGAACCGTCCTTGAGGCTGATGGTGACCGTCCTGGCTGGGCTCATGACTGTAGCTGGAGAACTGCTGTTGCTTGGTGTGGCTGTTGGCTGTCAGTCCTGGAGGGGCCTGCTGGGAGCTGGGGCTGCACCACTAACACTCTTTCTTAGCTACGGGTATATTTTTTCTTTTGTCTTTACTCATACTCAAAGGCTATAACCCCAGGGCATTACTGTGACTTGATTAATCTATGCTAGTAAACAAAGAGGCTGTGAGAGTGAAGGCCCCAAATAATCTTTCAATAAAACGTCCTGATGCCAAATGACGTAGTGAAAGCTGTTGGGCTGTATTGATTCTGCTCTGAGCCATTTAACTCACGTCAGAACACATTAGCTCCTGCTCCTCACTCTGTAAGTTGCTCTTTTAAGGTCGGCCTTCATGGTATTCACTGGTAATTAATTTAGTCACATTGAGATCACTGGTAATTATTTTAAAGTTTTTAGTTTGGCCCCGTCTTAATTTACATTGCATGTTTTCTCTGTTGTACTGCAGAATTCCTGGTGTTTTTCCAGAGTCACCTCGCTGGCTGCTTCTCTCTGAGCGATCTGCAGACATGAGCTCATTCAGTGAGCGAAGGAACTCCAACAGAGACTCGAGGGATGATGAGAGCTTTACAGGTTTGTGTGAGAGAGAGAGAGAGCATTAAGAAGTTTTACTTCCGTATTCCCTTTCTTCAAACGAGGTTGACTCACCAGTGCAGGCCAGAGACTCATTCATTTATCCAGCCTGCATTATTTATGTTTGGTATTGTTTGGGCACCTATCACACACTGTTGCCTGGGTGCATGTAGTGTTTGCCATTACTAGGGTCATCATTTATTCAAGGAAATGAAATAATAATGTATTAAAATTTCATGTAGGTTTTATGTAGAAGCCAGAAAACAGTCTGGGCTCTATATGAAATGACTATGAGTTAAAAAATAAGGTTTTTACTGGCACTGACACCAACAATTATCAGTTATCAACAACCAAAGCTTATATTTCCATTGTTTATTCACTTTCCGCTTTATGATGATAAGGGATTGAAAATCTTTATCCAGCTGGTCTAATTTACAACAGTGAAATTGATTAAAAAAGAAAAGGAAATCTGTGGCATTTCCTGAATGTATGTGGTAAAATAAAGTGGGAATTTAAAAGAAAAACTACTTTAACTGCCCATTTGGACTTAAATCTATAGAGTTGAGTTTATAAATAAATATAATTTATTAGGAATAATTTGAAATAGCTCTTGAAAAGTGTCAGGGGTGATCTGTGATAGAAGGGTGTCGACTAAAGTGAAGATAAAAGGTTTACAGGACAGTTGTGAGACCAGCCAGGATGGATGGATGGATGGATGGAACACTAGCAATAGGTAGACAACAGGAGGCAGAGCTGGAGGTGGAGGTGGAGAAGTTAAAGAAGCTGAGATTAACTTTAGGAGAGACAAGGATGGACAGAATCTGGAATGACGTGAGTAGAGGGACAACACAGACAGGAAGGTTTGGAGAAAAAGCCAGAGAAGCCAGATTACGGTGGTTTGGACATGTTCAGAGCAGACAAAGAGGATATTGATGGATGCAGTGAGGGAGGAGATGGAGGTAGTTGGAGTCAGAGCAGTGGACATACAGTGGACACGGGGAGACCGACAAGCAAAATTAATAGAGATATGAGAGAATAAGAGATGATCAAGAATTTCCGCCAGTTGAATTTTCTGAATGTTTAATTCTCAAATGTTTTTTTGATTGATGAATCAGGAAAATATTAATAATTTTGTAACATATGATGAAGTTTTGTAAAATTGTAACAGGTTTGCATTGAAGTTAAGTTAAAATAATGCATTTTTTTAAGACATTTCTTCAGTTTTTTGTTTTTTTCACACTGAACTTTTAAACTCAGGTCTTTTTGACTCATTTCTGTACCCTACAAATGCAGAAAAACATTTGGTGCCTTTTTATTCAACAGAGCTGGACTCAGAGCCTCCAGCCACCTCCCGTCCTCACCTGTCTTTCCCAGAGCTCTTCCACAGCAGGAACATCTGGAAGAACATCTGCGTGCTCGGTTTCACCTCGTGAGTCTCGCCTTTTCCTTTTGCCTTCTTCTGCGTTCCTCCTGCCTGAAGTCAATTTGTAATTTATTACCGCCCACGGCTGCTGTTTCTCAGGTTCATCTCTCATGGCATCAGTCATTGCTACAGCTCCTTCCGAAGTGATGTCAGAGGCAACGCCCCCAGCTTTTACTGGACATACCTGTTGTCGGTATGTGCTGGTGGCGGTGCGTGGCTCCTGCTGTGGGCAACGGTAAACAGGTGCGGTCGCCGTGGCATCCTGCTCCTGTTCATGACGATGACGGGGTTGGCCTCTCTGATCCTTCTTGGACTGATGAAGTGTAAGTCAGCTGCCGAATGTCATTTCTTTTTATAGCTATTTACAAAGAAGCCCTTTGTAAAGAATAATCACTGGTTAAGTGAGCATTCCATGTATTTTTTATTTTTAATGGAATGTTGTTAACCTATTATTAAGTCTTATTTCCGTCTTTTTTTTAAACAAATAATAAAATACATTAAAAGTCAAGCTGACTGCTGAGGAAACTATCAGCTACGTGACTCGGTGTTTACTGTCTGCTTTAGAAACACAATGTCTCCCTCGTGTGGCGGTAAAGTGAATGACACGCTTTATGTAGGACACTTCAGCTACAGCAAAGACAAAGATGTATCGATGTAGCGATACTCAAATTATTTATTACAGAATGATGGAACATATAAACTTACCCACTGGAGTAGCCACTGCGTCCAGTGTCTGCTGTCAGCAGTGAAAGAACAACAGAGACAAAGTCAATACCCATCAACCAGTCGATCTTTATTGGACTGGTTTTCACAGTAGTTAAATAGCAGTGGTGTTACTGTATGTCTGTGCCAGAATATTATCTTTGCATTCAATGACTTTTCTGTCCTCACAGTGTACAAGTTATCATTGTAATTTGTGTTTCTGATTTACTACCTGACAGTAAAAGCAGCACAGTCATATTCATCATTTGTAATTGTCCAGTAGAATTTGGTACAGATTTTTCCTGAAATAATCTCCTTCTGTCCTCCTCCTCTCTACTCAGACCTCAGTGAGACAGCCATCACAGTTTTCTCAGTGCTGGGTCTGTTCTCCTCTCAGGCCACTGCCTCGCTCTGTATCCTCTTCACTGCAGAGATCATGCCCACCATTATCAGGTGAGACTGCTTGTCAAGTGGCAATATATTAATAGAAAATGTTTCCATTGTTAGAAGCTTAGTCAAACCTTCAGCTATATTATCTAATACAGTTAGCTGAGTTAGCCGTCAGGAATCTATAGTATTTTCTGATTAAATCCTAGCCATTATTGTGAGTTACTGAACCAGTAAAGTTAACCAGTTTGTTATTTCCAAAACAGAATGAGTAATTTGAGAGAGGAATGTTAGGGAACAACAAACAAGTCACAGCTTCAGCTTGTTACTATGCAGCTGTTCTTGTTGTCCTATTGTCCACCAATAGTCTTCATTGCTAATGTCTCCTGCATCTACCACGTAAGAGTCAATGCTCTCCTCTTTTATTTCCAGGGTTGGTATTTCAGGCGTGATTTAGATCAGGGGAGTCAAAGTCTCTTTCCCCAAGGGTCATATCGGCAATAGAGTTTCCCTTTCCCAGACTTTATGATTGTAATTACAATTGGGCTCTAGATTATTAGTTTAATCCAGTGTTCCACAACCTTTTTTGCGCCACGGACTGGTTAAAAGTTTCGTTCTATTTTCACGGACTGGTCATTGAGTTGTGGCAGATAAATACCCCATAATATTTTCCCATAAAAGTTCTGAAATAGTTTCCTACCTTTAAAATCTTCCTACCCAAATTTCTCAAGTGCAACAGTGGAAACATTATTTCTCTGCGGCCCGGCTCCAATTCACCCACGGACCGGTACCGGTCCCCGTACCAGTGGTTGGGGACTACTGGTTTAATTCATTCCACAGCTGCCCTTAGTCTCTATATGTCGATCACATTTTTCCCATTGATTTTTTCCAATTTTTCTAATTTAGAAAACATTTAATATCATCCTTATAAAATGGTTTAATTAACAATGCGACCTGAGGGCATGACGAAGGGTGAGGACCACAACGTGTCCATGGCTGGGGCAGATGCACTACTGCTGAATTATGAGGTGTCTCCTCCTCTGATAGTTCTCCATGTTATGAATCAGAGCACAGGTTTTGATCAAGCTCTAAGACTTGGGCAAACATCAAATTTCTCTTCCGGTGCGACGTTATGCTCAATGTAGTTCAAAGACAGCACGCTCCTGACAATAAAAATCAAAAAAGGCGATTTATGCCTCTATAGCAATCAAACTGTAACATTCCCTGGGTATAATCGGTGGAAATCATTTCTACTGCTGTTCCTGTGTGAAACACAGGACGGTGCCTGCTGTTGACCTGGGATCAGGTGGAAAGGTAGTGCTCAACTTAGATACATAGATAGATAGAATTAATCCTCTGTCCTCTGTCTGTCGTAGCAGTTGTAACGTGATGTTTCTCTGTATCTTGAAAATAAATCTAGCAATTGTTGCTTACTCGTAATCTGAATTTAGGATAAGAATAGCTTGTATCCCACTGTAAATATGTATAAATAAATCCTTCAGTAACTAATTGTTTTTGATAAAAGTTGCATTGCTAATTTAACAGGGTAAAATATTCAATGAAATTTAGGGTTTTATTTTAAGACATTTGGCTTGTGAGCCTTGGGTTTGAAACGTGAACGATTGTGATACGTGATTCGGATGTTTGCCACCTGAAAATAATTTTGACTGAACGGTTTGTGTCTGTGCAGAGGCAGCGGAGTCGGCACTGTCCTCGCCCTTGGCTGTGTAGGACGCCTCAGCTCCCCGCTCATGGACCTGAGGAACCACTATGGCTATTTCCTCCACCACGTGGTCTATTCCTCTCTGGCGTTACTGGCTGTGCTGTCCATCCTGCTGCTCCCTGAGAGCAAGAGGAAACCGTTGCCACAGACGCTCGGCGATGGAGAGCAGTACAGACGCCCCCCGCTGGGACGGAGGAGGAGGGACAACGTGCCGCTTCTGGCAACGCCCAATCCAGAGACTTAGGAAGATGAGGAGACAAATGCGGATGAACTATGCTGACGTTAGTGAGTCTGACAGGAGTGGGATGGAGGGACAATGAAGTCAAGGCCTCCTAAGTCAACAGTTTTTTTTGTCTTTCTGTTCACGTGTGTGTGTGTGTGTGTCTCACAACCATGTTCAGCAGCACCTCCTTCAGTGACAGACACTGGATGTTCCTTCACTTTGTGTGCCTGGTGGCAGAGATGTCAACTGCTGACGCTTCAAACGTGACAAATCCCTGACACTGTCTTTGAATTTTTCTTAGCAGAATTCATGACTAGAATATTGTTTTGCACCGACGCAGAGCTGTGCAGAAAACTTTAGAAGAAAATGGAAGTTTAGCTTTGATGTCTCACTACAGTTAGAAAAATAACCCTGATGATTGTTGTAACACCTCCGGAGTTGTAGAATTAGTTTCTTTATCTTGTGACACTGTTGTTGTTTCTAAAATGTTTGCACGGTTGCAGAGAAAGCTGTGTGATTTAATTATCTTTTTTCTTTTTGGAGAAATTTGGAGAAAAGGGTTGTTTAAAGCCATCTCCACATTTAAAGAGACAGTTTTTCAAGGCAGTTACGCAAAAAGCCTTAAATCTCAATACTGACTTTAGCCTCAGTGTGGCAACAGTAACTTAGTCTGACCTGGAGTCAGTTGTATTTATAAATTTAGTTGTTAATAAGAGCTGTTAATGTTACTTATCCAGAGGCTAGAGATTTTGATACTAGAATCAGCATTCTTAAATTAGTCTGAGATGATGCAGCATGAAGGAAACCATCCAATCGATGACATTTGATTCCTACCTGCATGTTTGGAGGATCCTAAAGGGCTTGTTTCTCTTTTTCACTCTCTGTCTCTCATTTTTTATATTTCAGTATTTTTAATTTATTTGAGTGTTTCTGTAAGAAAACCATTTACTGCAAGCTACAAGACCAGCAGTAACTTAAATGAGGGAGTAATATTTAGTTGTGTCAAGTTTTACATGGTGATTCTACAAAGCGATTCTGGTGAATCGAACCTCTGCGACTAAAACGTGCGACTGGAAGCTACTGTGTGTGTGTCGAACTCTCAACTGAATCCCTCAGTCCTCCACACTGTCTTCTCTGAATTCTATATATTTTCTGAACTGCTGGTTTGTCCTCGCCCAATTGTCTCCTGGAAGAGGTGCAGAGGATGCTGGGTATCTGATTTATGGAGCTGCTAAAGGTTTCTCTCATTGTCTGTCTGCCTTTTGATAGTTTTTTTTTTTTTAATATTTAATTTCCATTGTGTGTTGCACTTAATATGTGAGAAAAAACGCTAATGCATTGATTAATAACTTGGCTTGAGTAATCTTATATTTGACAACACTGATCTCTGTGTTCAGTGCTGGGTGTAATGCTGTAAACACTGTAGCCATGTAAAAAATAAACTTGTATTATAGACAGGTGATGGAGCCATGAATTCAAAACTGTTTCTTTTCTACACATTCTTCAGTGTAATGGTACACATCTGTGTGGAGCTTGCAAGTTTCCTTGTTAGGTTCATGTTTAGTGTTTTTTTTTATTCTAAAGATGGGAAACACACTGATTAGAGAATGGGATCCTGTACTTACTGTATACCTGGTGGCCAGAATTCCCTGCTCCCCCTGGTGACTTTGACTGATTGTGAATTGGGAAAGAAAACATCTACAAAAGTGTAAAGCCAGGGGTCCCCAATCTGTGGTCCGCAGACTGGTAACTGTCCAAGGGCCGGCAAACACTATTTAAGGGAAATGATCTCTTACGTATGTAGAAAAAGTTTTGGATATTTGAGACCAAATCACAAAAAATGGGAGCGAAAAACAAAAGTGTGTATACAGTCATGGAAAAAGTTATTAGACCACTCTTTCTTTAATTTCTTGTCCATTTAAAAGTCTGCTTCCACTTAATCTACATTAATCTGGACAAACATAATATCAACAAAAAAGGCTCATAATTAAGTTTAATTTCAGAGCTGATTTCTGGCCATTTTGCATGGTTTTATTGACAGTGACAAAAATCACTTCCGTTCCTACATCACTAGCAATAACATTGTACTGACAAATAC
>JAFBJS010001056.1:131195-144198 GCA_016785265.1 Paraplagusia blochii | reverse complement strand
TTGCATGGTTTTGTGTTCATTGTTTCCCCCAGGTGATAAACCTTTAGTGGAACAAGGCATTAAGATGAACAAGGAATTGAAGAAAACATGACTGTATATCTTTGTTCATTGTACATCAATTTTACATTATGATTTTTGTGTGAGGACTAACTCTGCTATGTGCATAGTTGAATATCATCATATCAACAGGTGATATTCAGTGTTTAAGATGGCTAACTTAGTGCTAAAACAATATATTGACCAAAAAAGGTTAATTTGGAAGACAACACACACATTACTTTTTCTTTTGTGTCAGAGCCCTTGAGCCTAGACATGCAAACACTTGCATAACTATTTATGCTAAGAAAAAAACAAAACATTAATTCAACATTACCGCAGAATCGCCTTGTATTTTCCAGGAAATTAGATTCCTAAAAAAATCCATAGGAACGTGCCAAGATGATATCAAGGCCTTTGGGAGTTTTTTTTTCACAAGGATGTGGTAACTGCAATTAAACCCCCTGACAACAGTTACCTGGCCACAAAGTGAAAGCAGTTTCATGTATTGGCTTGAAAATTGTTCCATTTCTCTGCTCTCTTAACTCACAATGCTTCATGGAGCTGGTAGTGAAGACCACTGGGCTTCAACTACAGCTGAACCCCGTTGCTCTCGCGTGCATTCGGTGGGTGTGGGTTCACGTTTTATCATAACAGTGTGTTGCTCAACATTATCAACAACTGCGTCAGGTTTAGGGCGAAGATAGAGCAAGCTAAACTGTACGTGCACTACGAACTAGAGCTGCGCCAAGACACCACTAGATGGCCCTAGATCTCCAACTTTCTATGTCTATCTATCTAGCCATGTATCTATGTCTGTGTGTTTGTCTGTCTTAAAAGATTGAGAACACTTTAAGTTGTGATTCAAAATAAGAATAGATAAGAATTATTTCACTTCTTATTCAGTTTTCTAACTTCTGTCTGATTTCTCTTAGTTTGATTCCTGTCCTAGAAGTAAAACCACCGACCATCTTAGAAGATGAATAAATATATAAATGTATTAATTTACCTATTAATTTAAAATGCCCAACAAAGGGCACTAATGCAACTAAAAACATTTATATCTAGCATATATCGTTTGTACACAATGTTGATGTAAAACTTTAATATTTGAGGGAAAAAGGTTTAACCACATATTGCTATTAAGCTTTCTAGACACAACAAGGTGCACATAATAACCTAAAAGGGGTCTGTTTATGGTGTTCACAAAGATGTCACTGCAGCCACAAAACAAGTTCCTACTGTCGCCACAACAGACTGGCTGCCTGAGGAATTTTTTTTTAACTATATGGTTCAGTATGTACATGCACAGTTGAGTCCTCACCTTAATTCTTGGCAAATATTTGTAGAATGTAAAATTTTTATTGTTTTTTTTATTGTTAGAAAGGAATTATTAGCATTTCTAACATGACTAGAATGAAGTATTGAAGGTGTGGCAGACAAATACAACCAAATAAAACAATATGGCGTATAAGTCTGAATTTGCTTAATATAACAATAGTCACAAAGCCGCTGTGTTTGCAAATTTAATGTCTTACAAACATCTTTTGATGCAGACCACTTGGTTTCCCAGTGATGAAGCACTTTTGAAGGTCTTGTTGCTTTATTGAGTAACGGTTTGCACTTGGTACATGGGAAACATCTGATGGTTTTCGGCTCATTTTGGTTCCTTGGCCGTGTTAATATAGCTGTAATGTATAAAGTGTTCCAGGAGGAGCAGACCCTTTAAGTTGCAGTGTAAGTAAGACATGTGACCAGGGCACTCTTCTTTATAGGTGGGAGTCATAGATAATTGCAAGAGAGAATCTGATAATTTTTCAAAACGAAACATCATTTAGAATCAGATAATAGTTAAAACAAAAATAATGTAAAATAAGTATTACCAACCTATGGACTGGTGCTGGTCCACTGCCTGGGGAAGGTCTTGTTGCTTTATTGAGTAATGGTTTGCACTTGGTACATGGGAAACATCTGATGGTAATGTATAAAGTGTTCCAGCAGGAGCAGACCCTTTAAGTTGCAGTGTAAGTAAGACATGTGACCAGGGCACTCTTCTTGATAGGTGGGAGTCATAGATAATTGCAAGAGAGAATCTGATAATTTTTCAAAACGAAACATCATTTAGAATCAGATAATAGTTAAAACAAAAATAATGTAAAATAAGTATTACCAACCTATGGACTGGTGCTGGTCCACTACCTGGGGGTCAGGGACTATTGTTCTATTATAAACATATGACTAGTTTTGAGAGATAATATTGTTCCAATTCAGACTTTTAGCAGTCGTACCTGTAGCATTAGCAATATTCACCATCTGTAAATTTACTGACACGATGCACAGATGTTTTTTTTTTGTTTTTTTTTTAGCTTTCTTTAAAAATAGTAAAATATTCTTTCACTTTTTTCTTGGTATGGACTCTTCCACCAATTGTAAGAAAGTAAAAAGAAACCATCAATTTTCCCTCAGTAATAATAAAATGTTTTTATTTACTCTAAAAGTACACATCTGTTGCCTGGATCAACTGCTGCTCCTAATTTAATATGACATCATTAGGAAAAAATGAGTCAAACGAGAGTGCTCTGAAGACACAGGCCCTTCCCTCGTGACATCATGGATAATACTGCAGTCCCACATGTCACTGTGACAGAGTGAAGACTTCGCTCCTCAAAGCCTTAACAGGGAAGAGGAAGGAAATCACCAACCTTTACCTGCAGCACATACAGAGGTAACACACTAATGATTTTACAGCCTGGGAGCTGGATGTTTTTCTAACCGTCGCCATAACAACCTGTGTTGTTTTCATAGCTTAGATCTCAGGTACACACCCACATGAATAATATGTAACTGCTGAAAGTGCCCAACCACATTCTAATTAGCCAACACTATTTGTCTAACACTGGTCATTGAAAAGCTGGAATGTGACCCTGGAGCACTTGTTTATTCTTTAGGATGCCACTACCCAGCACGCCAAAAGACTATCTTTGCACACACTTCCTTGGCAAACATTGACACATCACAATACAAATGTAAAACGACTGTTGGGAATGTTAAATTTATTTATAAAATACATATATTAGGACTTAAGTTTGTCATTGTGCAAAATAGGAGCAGGCGTTGCATCAAGCAGAGATACTAAACAATTCTCTTTTACATGCCACACTGCAAAACGCATTAAAAACCACTCCATATGTGGAAAACAACAATAAAATATCTGTAGAACTTAAAATAACACGTTATTTAAATCTTCAACACAAGAGAGTGGTGATTAAATATAGAACTATAGTCTGAGATTCTTAGAAGAATGAAATGCACTGGGAAAGACAGGTCAGGAAAAACAGCCTGTACACAAGGTTGATTGTTACAAATAGTCCCTCACTAAAGACATCACTGATGCGAGAGAAATAAATGTTCATCTATACACTGTACACATTTTAAATCCCCTTTAAAAAGGTCTTGATAGCATAGTGCTGGGATAACAAACTGTAGCATCCACCACGTAGGGAAAAGCAGATCATGCAGGTCAGTGTTAACCTTGGTTCACTACTGGAGATCTCCCATTTAAACACAGTATACACAAGAGCCCCCCTCCCTGGGTGATTAAGTACAAAATCAATTAATATGAAAAGCAGCATTTGGTCAGATTGTTATATTCACTTCAGTTTAGTCCATAAGTTTTTCCCAAAGAATATTCAGAACTGAATCTTGAATCATGGAAAAAGTGACAGCGCTGTCCCCGCTATGACTTAGTAAAAGACCAGAGAATATCAATCTACTTTCTTGTACGTAAACAATTAATGGAAAAAACTAGAGCCATAGGTTCCACTGAGTTTCCCAAATTTACAATTCCGTCTCTTTGTCGTCACCATCACCAGTTTCTAAGTAATATTCATCATCCGTTGTCGTGTCTGAGCAGCTGTCTGAAGACTCTTCGAAAGTACTGAGGCTGGACACGTAACCTCTGGAGGGCAGATGCCCTCTAGACGGCTGGCTATCTGGTGCTCCAGGTGGGCTTGGGAAAGTAGGGGAAGATTTGCTGGGAGCTGTGGACATGCGTCTTGACACTGGTGACAAGGGAGGGGTCGGAGGAGGAGTTGGTGGCCCCTCAGCATCCCAGTCAAAGTGACAAATGTTAACATTAGAACTACAGTGAACATCTGGCTTTAAAGATGGAATGGGTGCAAGGTAAGGATCAAAGACATCAGAGTTCCAGTTTGCCAAGCACTTTGTCAGTGATCTGGGTAGAGACCTTGAGCGTATTTTGCCAGAATTCCCTGGAAAATCGGACAAACCAAATTCATTTGAACGCCGACCATTATTCCCTGTGGACCAGTTGCTAGCAGAACACCTCTCACCCCAGTCCTCATTACAAGCAGGAGTCAAAGATGACTTGGTGAGGTCACCTACGCTCATGACTCGGGCTCCTGTGGAGATGCGCCCAGGACCTGAGGGTCGACTGGACAGCACAGAGCTGACAGAAAACGACCTTCCAGGTACAATGCCATACTTTAAGTCTGCGTAGGACGATGATAAATGCTCCATGTCTTGCCCAATTCCTCCAGTTGGAGGACCTGTGGAAGCTCGGCTCCTAGAGGTCACTAAACTTAGTCCTTCCCCCGGCTCACATGGTGAGGAAGGGTTTCTACGACGCTGAAGCTTTGGGCTGTAGAAAACATTATCATCTGTTGTTTCAGGTGAAGCCAATGGGGATACAGGGGCAATTGAGGAAAAAGGAGAGAAGGGACTTTTTGGACTGGATGTGGACTTCCTGAATTGGGAATGGAAACCACCAGAGGAGTTAGTCATCCTACTAGGACTAGGATCTCTACTTGTTAGAAACTGGTTGCTGGACTTGTTGTCAGCCTTATTATCTTTGTAGATATCAGACTGGTAACTTGTTAAGCTGGATTCTGTGGCATGGACTAGGCCTCCACCTTCTGATTTATGCCCAGGACAATTGCTCTTTACTTGTTGGTCAGAATCAGTTGTTTTTTCATTCCAAACTGAGAACTTGTCTCCTCCTGGTGGTGGTACAATGACGTATTTATTATGGCCCTCATGCTCCTTAAATTTGTCCTTCTCCTTCGCCAGCTTACCTTTCTGTGTTTGCTCTTCGAGCATTTTAGTGCTGTCAGAAGGGACATCACTGACATTGCTAACATCACTTGATCCACTGACAGAAGGGGTCTGTGTGGACCGCTTTGTTTTCCGAGGAAATATCAAATCGTCCTCTGAACGTCTGGGGCTGAACGTTTGTCTCAGTTTGTTTAGGACCTGGTCCATTTTTTTGTTTCCTTTGCTGCTTTTCTCAGAGTCTGTCCTTGACAAACCAGAGTTCGGTGTGCTCACACTTTTCATTAGTGCAAAGAGGTTCCGTTTTGGACTTTGTTCATTGTTGCTCTCTACGGAAAAAAATCTGTTCCTGCTAAGTAAACTGTCCTTCATCGCTTTGTTGCAGCTTTCATCACCATGTGACTGACTTCCATTTGAGCTGGAGCTCTGGTTGGAGTAGCTACCGAGTTCATCTGACATTTCCTTGATCTCTCCTGTACGTGACTGTTGACCCAACCTGTTCTCCAAAGAAACCTCTGTGTTTGCTGTATGTTTCTCAGGCTTAGGTGTGGTGTCCTCTGGCATAGTTATCGCTGTATTTGCTTTCATTTTAATGCTGTACACCAACGTTTCAGTTACACACGTTGAAGAGTTATTTCCCTTGTTACCCTGTGAACATGCAGAACTAACATCGACCCGGTTATTAACAAGTAAAACCTGACCAGTCTGGTTGTTTGGAGTAACATCCGTGCTGTGATTTGCAGGGGAATCGGTTTCTGAGATTAGACATTTAGGACTTTGTTTAGTAGATGTTTGATTCTGGGGAGACAAAGAAAAGGTTTGGGGCGTGCTCAGTGGAAAGTCTGAGGGTTTGGATGTGGACATCCCTGTTGGTGGACTAGGATTAGCATGCATGGGGAGGTCTGAGGAATAAGTTGACTGTGATGTTTGTTTAAAGAGTGGTGACCTGACTGTTTTTGTCCTGGGCTCTGCCTGTGCTGACCTGCTCGACATAAGAGTAGAGTATGGTGGGGAACTATAACGCAGCCTGTACCCACTTGAGAAATCAGGTGGGAGGGAGAGAGAATTGCACTGGACAATGTCAGACTCAAACAATGGTTTTCTTTCCCTTCTATTAGCAGTTAAGTCCTGTCTTAGAGGGTCAGAGATCATTCTGTTATCAGGCTCCCGTTTCCAAATCTCTTTCTCTTTTGATATCATGTCAGCACAGTCTGATGACATAGATCGAAACTTGTCTCCTTTCTCTACTTTAACGCTGCTGGTTGTAGGGGCAGAAATGGACGAAGGAGTTGTGCTTGTGGTTTCACTGCTTGATCGCAAAAAGTTAAAAATGGATGGGGCTCTAACATTTCGGGGGGAGCTGGATGCAGACAGAGGACTTGATGAGACTGGTGCAATAGGTTCTGAGGGACTTTGTTTATCCACCGAGTCATCCCACGTTACTCTTCTCGCCTTTTTTGCCTCTGACCTTGACCTTGAGTCTCCATCTGGACTGTCTAAAAACATTGTCCCATCCTTAGGGCTGGATGATTTCAAACAGCTAGGGCTCTTGTTAACTGGTGTAGCAGGGGGGCTTGGGAAGGAAGATGTGGTAGTGGTGGGAGAAGTTGAAAAGACAGGAGTAGCAGGTGGAGTAAGGAGGGAGAGGCTTGGAACTGTCGTGACTGTTGGACGGCTCCCTGTGGAGTTGATGAATGCAGCTGGTGCGTCGCTGTAATTTGTTTTGCTAGAAGGTCCAACTGTGAGAATCAGGCTGGACATGGTTTTGGAAGGTGAAGGCTTAGGGAAGGAGGCATAGCTTCGTTCAAAACCAAGTGGTGTGGCGTTTGGGGATTGGAGGAATTTAGACTTTTGGGAGGATGAGCCAGTGTTGGATGAAGTGTGAATGTTGGCCTGAGTGGAAGCCTGATGCAATAAGAGAGAAGTTGGTTTAGTGATTGGGGTTCTAGTTTTAGAAGTAGAAGATTGATCACTGAGAGGAAGGTTGGATGAAAAAGAATGTTTTGGATAGTCAGAATAAATTTGGGAAGATTTCAGATTCATATCGGTTTTTGATGGACACTGATTATCAGTGTGTTTGCTGCTGCTCTGAGTGGTTGTAATTGGACTTTTATTTTGTAGAGTGGGACGTGATTCAGCTGCAGCTGCTGTAGATAAGCCATTACTTGCAGCATTCTTGCAGAAATCTTTAGGGTGACTCACTGTTGGTTGTGATGTATCGCTGCTAATTTTAAACCTGTCCACATTATGAGACTTTTGTGGTTCTCTGTTATTCATACTGGAGCCATATTGTTTTGATAGCCTATCTATTGACTGCACTGGAGAATCCCAGTCATTTCTTTGTTTGAGAGTTCCTCCCTGTGTCTCCTTCATAAGTTTCATGTTACCTGTGCACACTGACTCATCTTTGTTATTATTGTCAGCTTTTGGGGGAAACTGACTTCTAAATCTGTTGTCAGCTGGAACCGCTGTGGACAAGTCTAATGAGGGTGTGGTCTGGCGGTTTTCAATGTTTGGCGGACTGCTGGGTGTCAAAGGGGAAATGCCTTCTTGAGTAACCTGCTTCCACCAGGATGTAGTTGTCAGCGTGGCCCTTCGAGAAAGGGTTTGACTTTTCAGGAGGTTCGAGGGATCGTAGGTAGAATGTCTGAGTGAGGACACGGACCTCTCTGGATAAATGTGGGGTGTTTTATCCAAACTACAGCTGTTCTGCTGTCTCACTGACAGTTCACCAGTCATAGATACATGTTTGGAAAATGGTTGCTGGACAGATTTATCTACTGTGTCCTTCTTTAATATTGATGCTGAAAAGACATTAGGATTAGACATGGTTCCTTCTTTGTAATTGGAAGGTGAAGGCCCTGTTAAGGCTGCACTGAAGGACTTTGCTCTCTCTTTGTCACTGTTGTTTTGAGAATGCGGTGCCGCTAGCATATGGCCTTGCTGATTTCTTGATGCCTTGCTGTCTTCTGAGAAGCCCGGGGCCTGGTTAGAATTCCGGCCACTGGTGTTCATTCTCCTTAGAGAAAGAAGTAAGCTGCTTGTAGTGGGTTTGGAGCCAGAGGACGTGTGTACTCCTTGACTTCTGCTTTGTGGATTTTGTGGTGGTTCTTTCAGGTTGACGAGAGATGACGATAAATGTAGAGGTGTGTTAGCAGCAACAGAGCTTAATGCACGAGGATTTAAATTTCTGTTGTCCACTCTTCCAGCGTTTACTTCCACAGGAACGGTCTGGATTTCTTTTCTTTTTGGGTCACACCCCAATCTTACAGAGTCACTATTACTTGACCAGTCCACTGTACTTCTCCTAGTACCCATAAATGTTGCTCTTTGTTGGGCTTGTAGTCCAGCTGTGGGCAGTCTCCCTTGTCCATGTTGGTTTTGACCTGGGTTTCCTGAAATGTTGGTCATGTCCTGATAAGTCCCCTGGGGTTCTGAATCTCCAGGTCCATCATATCTTTTACTTCTTCTTATTCGGCCACTCCAGTGCGGAGCAAGGACTGAAACCATGGTGGAAGACAGCATGGTCTCCTTTGGGTTGGACACTACCAGCTCCTTGTGGTCATCAGCCTTTAGATTGTCTCTTATATTTCCCCTTAGATCCACAAAAGTCCTTCTTGTTTGAGTCTCATATGGAAATATGTGTGACCCATTACACTCATGTCCTCCGAAATCACCATTTGACAATGTGCGCTTTGTGCGCACTGTGATAATATCCTCTTTCCTGTGGAATGGTGGGACGTCACGGGCAATTTCGTCTGCTTGAGTTGTTGTTTTGTTAACCTGTTAAAAGAAGGAGAAAAAAGTGTGTATAACAAATCTTTTCAGTATATAATTCTCTATACAATATAGAGCAAAGCCACTGTACATTCTTTATGTTCTTCCCAGTAGGAATGCTGAAAATTAGATTCTTGCAGTTGTCAAAGGATTTCTAAAGCTCATCTTCCCATGTTGTTGCTATTTAAACGATTTAGGCCTCGACAAACAGGTTATTTTGAAAGGCATGAGATTCAACAGGACACAGAGACACAGAGACACCCTTCACCTTCTGAAAATGAATACATTGCTAAGAACGGATGTTGAGATGTTTCATGTTAACACCTTAGTCATATCTGTATCAACATGTAGGTGACTATTTGGAATATTTACAGTAGAAAAAGAAAAAAAAGAACCAAAAAACGTAAAAATTAGGAAAAACTAACATATGAATTCTTACCTTACTGCAGATGAATTTAGTCCCAGACGTCAGTGGTTCAGTAAATCTAGAAAGACAGAAGGGAGTAGAGCCATCAGAAAGTATTAGTATTCACCACTGTTGGATACCACACAAGCAGAACTTAATATGGCACTCTTCATATTTACCTCTAATACTGGGTGTGTCACATTCAATACAATAAAAATAAATAGAGAGACTGTAACAAGGCAATAAATCATCATTGGCTGTATCTATGCAATATGTTTGTCTGTTGAACGAGGTGAAACTTGTGGTTGGTGCAAAATAAAATACTATATAGTATACTATTAATATGAAGCAACTAATGCATAAACAGTATAGAGGTAGAACCTGAAAATGACTGCCTCAAAATATAATGCACATGGCACAACCTTGGTATGGAACAAGCACAGGCAAACATTTTGATTGAGAACCCTGATTGGCCATGAGGGCATGGTTAGGTGCTCATGTGACCTAAGACAAAACATTAAAATGTGTTAGGCTTTTCTATGCCAGCTACACGACAAAAAAAGCGTTGCATGGAAAAGGCAGAAGTATAAGCACAATACAAACCAATTATATAATTGGAACATTTTTCAGATTGGTGGGGCAGATTACAAAGCACGCACCTGGACCGTTTGTTTGCCCATGCGACTGTGCCCAGCTGATGTCTAACTGCGACAGCAACCATAACAACTGTCACTTTTCCTTGGTTTTTGTTGGTGTAATGTTTTTGTGTGAAACGTTTTAAGAATTACACGCCTCACATTTGCCACACCAAGGCTGAGTAACAGGGTGGTCAGCATTCCTGCCTTAACAGTTTTCTCACTGTCACAGCAAGTCACACCTCACACCTGCATCTGAAAGCCCCGACAGTACACCAGCATGTTGAACATGGCAGCGCATGTCTCTCACCTTTGTGTTCTGACCAGCATTGGTTCCCAAAGAGTGGTTTGTGACCCTAAGGTGGGTGTCAAGAGATTTTATTTGTGGCCATCATACATCGTTTTTTTCATTCTCATTTCTTACGTTGTGTTATACTGATTGTTCAGATAGTACTCAGTCAACAATTACCTATCCTAAATAATAATCAATGATTAAGGGATGATATCTATTGACTTGGGTCACAAAGGTTCATGACTTTTAAAATAAGGGTGCATAAAAAAGTTTGGCAAAAGTACAGAGGAACACACTGAAGCGGAGCCTCCTTTTGAATCAATGGTTGTGTTTATTGACTGTGCCATGGAGACGAGTTTCAATTAAAACTCACGCGACGCAGAGAAACCCTACCAGGTCTGACTACAGGAGGAAAAACTCCCAGTACCTTGAGTTGGAGTCTGAAAGAAAATTAGTGACCGTGTTTGACATGTGACTCTGGGGCAGGTGGAGCATATCTCTGAATTAAAATGTACAGGAATAAACAGTCCCTTCAACAGAGAGCAAACAACGGTCACTGATCCCCATGTTAACCTGACTCTTCTTGTCAACATGTCATAAATCACAGCACCTGCCAGAAGTTTGCTGCTTTGCTCCAATAGAATTATAGCAGTTGCCAATTGTTATATCTCTATAACAGTGTTCTTCAACAGTGTTTTTTTTAGGGGGGACCCATATTTTAAAAGTCACAAGCCTTCACAACAAATTCAATATACACTAATCATACATGATTGACCATTATTAAATTAGCAATTAGTATTACTCTTTCTAGTTTTAAACAACCCGAAAGCAACATAATCAGACTGTAAAAAAAATGACATGAAGTGAAATGAATGTGAACTTCTTGGTAAAATGATGCGAGATGACCCTAAAGAAAATCTCTTGGGATCACTGTCCCTAGTCTTTGGAAAACTGCACTCCACAGGAGAACACAAGTAAATTGCATGGACCAGCATGGCAGAACTAAGAGACCAGACTGTCCACATGTGCCGAGACAGTTCCTGGTTCACACATGTTGTGTTTTTTTTGTTTGCTGTATATTATTCTGATTGTGTTTTAGAGAGCAACTGTGAGCATCAGCGTATCTCCCACTACTGTCTTCTTCTCCGTCCTCCTCCTCAGTGTATCACAACGATACTCGAACTTTAGATTTACATTTGTAACAACTGCCAATAAGGTTTTCGTCTAAATATCTAACAAAAACTTTCCTCCTTCTGGTCATTATTTGGATTATATTATTGTATTATTATTACATGACATCGCAGTACATTTGGCAGACACTTTCATCCAAAACAGTTCTGGCCACAGCAGTCAGACATGTTGTGTATGATTGTACAGTATGTGAGTTTTGATCGCACACAATCATGGGATCTCACAGTGTGAGATGTGAACTGATCACCCCTGAGATTCACCCGTACAGTCACCACAGCCACAAGAAGAAAAAAAAAAATTGCACAGTGTACGATGGGCTTAACAGATTAATTATCAAAAATTAATCAGAGTTGCACAGAAATACTAATGCTAATGTTCATTGTGAGAAAATCAATGCAGGGGAAAATATTTAGATAATAATCACAACAATCAATAAATGAAAGACACCCAGTGAGACTCAATCATTGTTTACGATCAGTTTGTGTTTTTAATCGTGCGCTGCTTAACAAGTGAAACCCACTAGTGGCTACAGCATGTCATGTTGCTGACATGTCGGATAACAACAGCTGTCATTCTGCTTGACAACAAACAGCAAAATGCTGTATTCTGTCACAACGTAATTTATGACCACCACCCTGACTCTCCTCAACAGAGGAGTCAACAACCAAACAGTGTGTTTAACATGACCATTAATGTGAGACTCACGCTGAAGCCTGCTGTTCCAAAAACCGACAGAAGGTGATACGTCATTTTAAAAAGTGGTTGAATACTGCAGCGGGCTAGAAACCATAATGCTCCTCAGCCCTAATGAGCACTTGAGATAGTGACGTATCTGACATGCTGGTGCAAGTGAGTCACTTGTTAGTCTGCTGTGGCACAAATATTTACATGCCCAAAATAATCATAGCTGTCTTGATAGGCAGCCAGAGAGAAGACCTCATCCTCTATAATCCCTGAAAATCCACTGTTGAAGATGGGTCTTACCTGCCAGGAAAAGACACAGGCCTTGATTTAAGTCTTTGGTTCGCTACGTCAGAGCCTTGATTATTAGAAACCTCTAGGAAAAGACAGGAGGTATATCTGGGTGCACAGACGGTGTAGTAATGGACCTCCAAGCCAGTTCTGTGTCTGGTAGATCCAGTGGTTAATTCTGAAAAAGAATATATATTTAGTCATACACACATATATATATATTTATTTATTTATATATATTTATATAGATATAGATATATATAGCATACATATATAGAGGTGTTTTTTTTTACCTTTCTGTGATCTATAGTGCCTGAGGACTGACCGCTGATGGACCTGAATTGATGAGGAGTCATGACTGTGTTGTTGAAACTTTTCATCAACTTTTTCATCTTGCTTTGCTCTAAAAAAATATAAATAATAACAAAAAAATATATTAAAATATTTTTATTATCTTAGTATTTTTACAAAAAGTAGATACAAAAGATAAATATTTAAAAAGTTATTATTTCGGTAAATATCTTTTAGGAATGGGCTTTACGTGATTTATTCACCAGGTGCAATTTTTAACTGTTCTTTAGTTTAGTGTTTCTGTTTTTTTTTTTTTTTTGGTTTTTTTGCAAA